>JAABKJ010009781.1:0-11120 GCA_011634705.1 Andricus grossulariae
GCCGAAAAGTGAGGTTTTTGGGAAGTTTATTTTTAAATTGTGAATCAATTTGTTGCTTATTCTGCAAAAATTATTCACGATAAAATGGATTTCTTTTCAATCTTAATTTTAAAAATATAATGCCCGCAAGTTATTCTTAAACTTATAAAGAAAGGTAAAGAGTCTCGGATGAAGTAAGATTCGGTATAGATTCTTTAAAGTCTCCTTATGAGTGTCCATATACGGTTAGATCGCCCACATGACTAAGAAAGAGCTCATGGTTTCGGGCATCACAAGGACTACAACAAGTTTTCATTTTTATTTACGATATTATACACTATAGAAGAATGAAATGCTTTGCAAACGAATTCAAAGTGCGATTAGATTCTTGCAAATAATACTATTTTTCATTGTCGCAATGAAAATCATTTTTAATAGCAATCAATAATTCATTTTTTTTCTCTCCTTATATTCAAATACATGATTTACCATAAACCACTTTGATATATTCATGACATTGAAAATTACAAGTGACTTGGACACTCGAAACTTTCACTTGTATTATACACCTTTTGTTGAGCGTCCATAGAGGATTTCAAAATTTGATCTAAAATTTATTATTCTGTTAATTATACACTCAGACATATATTTCTCTTGAACTAAAGAAACCGTTTCTTTAACATATATATTTTTTCATTTACCAAGAACAGCTTCAAAATTAAGAACATAATTTTGAACACTGAAGAATTTTGTGACACTTCTCTAATCACAAAATAAAATTTAAATCCGTGATTCTCAACCCGAAAAGGTGAATTTTTGACAACAAATGTTCATTTTCAGCCAAAAGAGATGAATTTTCAACTAAAAAGATGACTTTTCTACCATAAAAGCGGAATTTTCCTCAAAGATGAGTTTTCAAAAAAACATTTGCATTTTCTACCTAAAAAGATGAATAACAAAATAGTTTAATTTTTCAATAAAAGAATTAAACTTTCAAGAAAATAGTTATATTTTTTCCAAATACAGTGAAACTTGGATTTAGCTCCCCTGGATTTTGCCCTTCCGAGAATTGACGCGGCGCCGTGGAAATACGTGAGAGGCGTTTGCGGGGGGATGTGCGGGGTGCACTCAGGCGTGACAAACCAGAGAGAGATAAAACAGGAGAGAGACAAAATAGTTCCAAGTCTCTGGATTTAACGTCAAGGTCAGCCCCAAAACCGGCGCTAAATCCAGGTTCGACTGTATTCCTATGTGAATATTGAGGGCTCGTTTAGAGCAATTCTTGTAACCAAAAGCCAAATTTCGGGTCTGTATTTTTTCAAAAAAGTGCGTGATGGTACTACCAGCTTTGCATAAAGCTGAAAATGAAGTATATTAGCAGTTCTTGCACTTTTTCAAAGCTAGCAGTACCATGGTAGAAATATTTGTTGCATCAAATTTTTTCTTTGACAGGAATTGAGGGCTGATTTAGGGCTATTGAATCGCCCTAATCCCAATTTGTCAAAAACAACCCTTATCACTGAAAAACTACCCTGCAGAATAAATATGCTCCAAACATAAAAGTCAGTACTTCAGAATTAGAGGCTCTTTTTAGGATATCCCACACCCCCAAAAATAATCTGCTGAAACCATCCCTTAGCATTGAAAAACTACCCCGAAATTATAAGTACTGATTAAGTATGAGGAAATGTAGAAAAACATTTCACTAAATGCCACTAAATGCTACAATTTTGCTCGTAGAAGATCCGAACGAAAATAATTCACATTCTCTTAAGTACATCGTTGTTCTTGATTTCTTAAACATTTTTTGGACAACTGTAGATATGGAAAAAATAGTTTATGACAATTGGTCATTAAAAATTGAAAGGTTTTTTTTATACCCAACAAGCAACCATTTTTTTGCAGAAGGAGGCAATAGCCCTGAGTAGATTCACTGAATAAGAACTCAATAAAAATGTTTGTTTTAAAAATATTGTTTAAAAAAGTGTACCCCCTACCCTACCAATTTTTGATTTTCAGTTTTGGAAAACCATTTAGTAATTCGAAACGAATAATCCACTTTTGGTTTTGAGGGTAGTTTTTAAATGTTAAGGGATGTTTTTGGAAAATTCATTTTGAAGTACTCGGAGAGCATTGAAAGAACCCTTAATTCTGATATACTCACTTTTATGTTTGGAGCATATTTATTCTCTTATGGTAGTTTTTTAATGACAGGGGTTGTTTTTGACGAATTTCACAGGGGCTATGCAAGAGATTTACATAAGTCATTAATTCTGGTATGGGGAATACACTGATTGGGTTTGGGCCGAGAAAAGCAAAAACTGCTAATATACTTTATTCTCATTTTGATGTGAAATTATTTTATGAGGTGGTTTTCGAGCGTTGGGGTGGCTTTTGGAGACATGTTTGATGTTTTCAAACAGCTAGAAAATATTCCAAACTGATGCGATATTTTTTCTTGCACATAATCAGTAGTTTTAGTTTTGGGGGTAGTTTTCCAATATTAAGGGATGGTTTTGGAAGTTTTATTTTGGGTGTGGTGGAAAGCTTGAAAAGAGCCCTTAATTCTGATACGTTCACTTTTATGTTTAGAGCATATTTATTTTTTAGGGTAGTTTTTTAGTGATAGAGGTTATTTTTGAAAATGTGCGCCGGGGGCCATGCAAGAGTCCTAAATGAGACCTCAATTCCTGTAAAACAACAAAATTTATGCAACAGATATTTCTACCATGGTGCTGCTAGCTTTACGTAAAGCAGACAGTACCATGCATTTTTTTGAAAAAATGCAGAGCCCAAAATTTGACTTTAGGGTACTAAGTGAGCCCTAAATGAGCCCTTAATTTTAGCATGGGGCATATATTTTTCGGGCATGGTAGTACTTCCAGGTTTACCCACCTGAAAAAATGAATTTTTAAAATTATGAAAATGACAACTGGATAAGGAGCATTTTTTTTTTTTGCCCTCAAACAATGATTTTTAAAAATCTGTTCACCTCCCTGAAACATTGTAAATACTAGGCCCCTATTCCTATAATTTTGACTTAATATTATATCATGTAGTATAGAAATAATGTTATTTTTAGTCCTTATCCAGTTCTCATTCTCATATTTTCATAAAGCTCTTGAATTTCAGTGCAAACATTTTTCGAAATTTTGTCATGTCAAAGAATACATATATTGCACATATATAACAGGTACCGAGAAAGTCTTTACTTTGTTTTCATGACATTGTGAAACAATAGGCAGTTTTAAAATTGAATAGATGGAAAACCTGATAAAGACCATTTTGCTTTCCCCCCTTCCATACAGAACAAAATTTTTGTCTAAAGTTTTCACATCGTCAATGAATGAACACATAATTCTATAATTTTTTAAAAATTTTATATCAAAAAACCTATCGCAAACTAATTTTTTTACAAGTCCTCTGAAATTTAAATTTTGTTCCGTATGAAGCTGATGAAAAAAAGATTATTAAGTAATAAAAAATGGCACGCAATATATTTTCTTCAGTATATGAAAATTTGTCATGAAATTGTGATTCAATAATAAAATATTTATATATAATCAGTTTCTTTTTACCTTTGGATGGGGTGATAGTATTTGAGGCATATCCATTTCTTCTATTGTGGATCGTGATTTCAATCCATAACCAGTTCTGTGATTTCTTTTACTGTCTATATAACCCAATATCTAAATCAGAAGAAAATTAGTATACTTTTATTAATAATGCAAACCAAAATGTAAACAAATTGAAATACCTATATAAAAAATAATAGAATTAGAGAATAATGGGATTTGAGAGCTTTATTGTGATAATGACCATCAATTAAAAAACAAAATTTAAAAAGCGGATGAAATTTTAAGGCTGCAGACTTTTTTGAGCCTCAAATTAATTATTTTTTGCGCGGTCGAACTTACTTGTTATTAAAACTTTTTAACTTTCCAATTTATTAAACAAAGATTCAAATATGAATGCGTCGAAAGACTACTTTTTTGACACCAGTTTGAATTAGAAAGCTTCTATAGTAATGAAGCGTTCAAAATATTAAAAGTGCAAATGAAATTATGTATTGATAATTTTTGGAATTTAAATAATTAACCAAATATAAATTGTCCGAATTAAAAAGAAGTCGCAAAATAAAAGTCACTATACTTTTCAATTTGAAATGTAAAAATTAAAGTGGCAAATAAACGTATGATAAAAAAAATTCTGAAACAGAACAAACTAGATTCTTAAGTGACGCGCAGAAAATTGAAAAAGTAATTATTAATTTGACCTATCAACGAATGCATTAATAAATGTGTATTGCCAAAGAAAAATGTATTTCTCTTGGGGAAAAAATTCTTTCTTCAAACAATTCTTTTTTCGAACAAATTTCGTAGGAATATTTTAATGAAAAAACGAATTCAATTATAAAAGGTCGACGCAGGCCAGGAAAAACCTGGAAATCAGGAAAAAGTCAGGGATTTAAAAAAAAATCCTGCAAAAGTCAGGGAATTTTTATGCGGGACTTTTAATAACGCTCAAAGATAATTCATTTTTAATTTAAAAATTGGAATTTTTTTAATCCGTTTAAAAAATATCAATTTAGATTAAGGTCTTTGAATGATTATTTCCAGGGAAGATATAAAATTGGCGAAAATTCAACAATTTTGTTTTGATTGAATTTGGTTGAAGATGTAACTATTTTGTTAAATATTCCTCTTCTTTGGTTGAATTCAACTGCTTTTTATTTTAACTTAAAATCGTTTTTGATTGAAATATATGCTATTATACCATTCGTAGAAAATTCATCTTTTTTTATTTAAAATTAACTACTTTGCTGAAAGTTGAACCATTTTGTTAAAAAAGGTTGTTTTGAAGAATGATAATTTTAGTTATAAATTCATCTCTTTGCAAAGTTGCTTTTTTCTTGGCTGGAAATCATTTTTTGAACTAAAAATTTAACTATTTCAGTTGAGGATTCATCATTACAGTTTAAAATTCACCCATCTGGTTGCAAGTTTAACTATTTTGTTGAAAATTGATCTTTATAATTGAAACTTCAACTTCTCTATTCAACATTTACTTTTTTGGTTACATGCTGATCTCTTTGATTAAAAATGTAATGCTTTTGTTTAAAGTTCGTCTTTCTTTGTTTTATTTTTCTTGTTTGAAAATTCATATTTTTGGGTTGAAAATTAATTTTGTTGTTGACAATTAAACTGTTTAAAAAAAAAATTCATCTCTTGGCTTGAGCGTTCAACCATTTGGATGAACTTTTTTTTTTCTTGACAGAAAAATCTTTATTGGTTGAAAATTCATCTTTTTGGTTTGAAAATTCATAATTTGGGTTCACTTTCATCTCTTTGGTTGAAAATGTTACTACTTTGTTGAAAATTCCTTTTTTTATTTCAAACAACAATTTTTTGACTGAACATTTAACTTTTTCCTTTTCGGTTGAAAATTTATCTTGTTTAGTTGAAAATTCAACTACTTGTTTGAAAATGTATGTCTTTTGTTGAAAATTCTTGTTTTTTGGTCGAAAATTCATCCTCTTTGTTAAAAATTCGTCTTATTGGTTTTAAAATGCATCTTTCTCTGATGGAAATTTAATCTCTTTTGGTTGAAATATTATCTATTACATTTTTTTTATGAAACTTCATCTTTTTTCTGAAAATTCAACTTTTAAAGTTGAAAATTAAACTGTCTTCTAATGTATTCGTATTTCTGGTTTGAAAATTAAACTATTTAGTTGAAAAAGCAACTGTTTTTCGTTGAAGTGTAATATTTTTGAAAAAGTAGGACCTTTTTTGGTCGAATATTCAATTGTTGTGTTGAACATTCGTCTGCTTTCTTGAAAATTAGACTGTTTTTGTTTGCGTTTAATATTTTTTTTTAAACTCGACCATTTAGTTCAAAATTCATCTTTGTAGGTTAAAAATTCATTAATCTGGTCGAAAATTCAACTGTTTCCTTGAAAATTCGTCCTTTTGGATTGAAAAATCATCTATTATGGTAAAAAAGAATATTTTTTGTTTACGAAAAAAAAAAATTGAAATGTTTTTAATTTGAGTATGAGAATGTTTTATTTCGTTTATATAAGATTCTGTGTCAAAAATGTTACAAGACTAAAATTATTGTTTTTGAATATGAATGGTCAGGGAAAATTAAAAATTGGTTAGGGAAAAATTAGGGAATTTTGAAAATGAAGTTTTGGGGCCAGCCTGTTTTACCAATATTTTATACTTGCATATTTTTTCTGAACTTTGGATTTGTTAAAACCCAATGTATTTTCGCGGTTGCAAGATAAATAAATGTAAATTGTGGTAGGAACCCTTGTGAGTTTGAATTAAAGCAGACAGAATAGGGGTGGATGGGGTTGAATGGGGAGATTGGCAGGCAAACACATAGCCATAGGACTACGTAATAAAAATGAAAACTCCTAGTTTTGATAAAATTTTATACCACCCGGCCAATAAAACGATCAGCAGCAACATGAAAAACAAAAAACAAAAAACAAAACTAATTTTATTACACAAAGACTGTGTTCCGTTTTAACGCCCAGCTTTTGATGGCAATTTGATAGCCTATCACATACTATGTGTGGCCAGAGGATCGAGTGTACACTTTTAATCAATAATCGTCGGAAAAAAACACACTCTAGTGGAATATGGATTCGTTAATCTGATTGTGTGTAGCCATTGATGATAATAATATTAAGCTATTTGCAGTAAAATTTCAATGTATTCACCCAGAGATTTAATAAAGATTTACGCAATACAAATTATTCCACCTCATACTAAACGGAGATTACGAGTTTATTATTATACAATTTATATTAGCTGTGTTTTTTATTTATTTGTATTGCAATATACAATAAATATCATGTGAATGGATTCGAAAGTAATTAAATTCAATGCGATCAATGAAAGATAAAAAGAATCTTTAATAAATAAATGAAATTTTCTTTCCACTTGAAGCAACATGAAGTTGTGCCCCATGCACTGAAATGATTTATTGTTGATATTCAAGTTATTAATTTTGAACTTTAGATTTAAATGATTGAATTTTAAAAATCATGATAAACAATTTAAAAATTAATTTTGTTTACAGAAGCTTGGAATTGTTTAAATTTTGATGCATCAGCTTTAAAACAATTAAATTAATTTTGAAAGTTTTCAATCAGAAAGCATATAATTTTCCAAGTATTTAGAATGATTAAACTTTAATGATACACAATATTTAAAATTCTTCAATATTTAAAATGTCAGGACCATTTCACTATTAAATCGTTTAAAATTTAAGATAAGATTTAAATATTTCAAAATGCTTGGTTTCAATTTTAAAAGTACAAAATTGTCTGATTTTTTTAATTCTTCAAAATTATAGAATGTACTCTCGAATATAGTATAATTCAGAATTGAAAGGCTTAAAATTGTGCAATTTAAAAAATTGGAATCGTATAAGATAAATGTCCCAATAATCGTGACCTCAGACCCAGTAATCGTAACACAAATTTTCTCGATTTTTATCCAATTTGAATTAATTGAAATTCCAATGGATACTATAAAAAGCTGAAAAGAAATGGTTTCATCAAATTTTAATATTTAATATGTTTTTTTAACAATATATATTCAAATTATAACTAAGTTTTACGATTATTGGGACCGTCACGATTTCTGGGACACTTACCTTATTGCAATCTTGTTTTGTACTTTTTTCAATTTTTAATGTGATATTTTAAAATTTTCCGATTTTTAGTTAAAGATTTAGACAAATAAATCATTTAAAATTGAAAAATACTTGATTGGAAAATTTCAAGAATGAATAATAAATCAAAATGACGTGTTAAGAATTTCACGATTTGAGTATAAAAAAAGTTTTGAGATCACAATACTTGTACACTAATTTTTTTTCAATTTTAAATTAAGTTTAGATTCGTTCAATTCTTAACGTTCCATAGTAGAAACTTTTTTATATTAAATGTTTCTCATTAAATATTACCTTTTATTTGAAACTTTTTTTTATCATAATTTAAATTTGAAGGTTTATAATTGCAAATTTTTCCATTTTAAACACTAAAAACGATGGTGAATTTATTTTTTCATCTTATAAAAATTTGTCTAATAGATTTTAATGTCAAATAATAATATTTTGTAATTAATAACAATTGAAAATGATAGAAGTTCAGAAGCTTCGACTCTGAAACATTCAATTTAGTTTTCAATTTCAAATTTTAATCGCTTTGAATTGAAAATTATTTGAATTCAGAAGGTTTCAATTTTGAACGCTTTTATATTAGAAATAATATAATTTTAATTCCTTTGAACGTGAAATGGTTCACTGTTCAACATACTAATCCAGAAAACCGTAGTTTCGTAGAGAGTAATGAGAACAATAAGGGGAGAGAAGAAAACAGAGCTGAGGGTAGAGATCTGATGGAAGAGAAAAAATTGAAATATATGTGTAAAATGATGATAAAAGTAGAGGGGAAATATGAGAAAAGGCAGGAAAAAAGGGTAGAGGAAATAAAAAAAGAAATTAGGCGGGAAATGGCCGAACTTAGGAAAGAAATGAGGAAATGGGAAGAAGTCAGGGAAAAGCTAAATAAAAGGATACAAACGTTCGAACAAAGACTAGAAAAGCAGGGAAAGCCTAATAAAAAGTAGATGAGTTGGAAAATAGGATGGAAAAGATAGAAAGCTCAGACGAGGCTTTGGGAGGGCGGGAGATCGGGAATGTAGATAAAGAAAGGCTGAGGAAAATTGAGAGAAGAGTAAAAAGGAAAGAGTGAGAGGAAAGGATAAAGAATATAGTGATAATGCGCTTAAGATGAGAAAGGAAGGAACTAAAGAAAGGAGTGGAAGAAGTGCAAAAAGGAGAGATGATAAGGCAGAGACAAAGGAAGTGCGAACTGCAGGAAAGGAAGCGCAAAGAAGAGAGAAAAGTGCACTGGTGAAATTAAAAAATGCTAACATAAGAGGGAAGTGATGACAAAGAAGATGGCGTTATATTGAAGCTCTGAGAGAATAGAGGTGAATCGATATGGGTAAAAAAGAATATGCAGTATAAATTCAGGAAAATAGCAAAAGAGGAAAGAAATCAGGGGAAAAAGAACGTGGGTTAAGTTTGGGAGAATACAGATAGAAAGTGTATGGTGGAATTGGGACGAAGAGAGGGGAGAGTTAGTAAAAAATGAGATATTGGGAAACTAGGAGAGAAAGAAACGGGAGGTAGGAAAGTGAGAGACAGTAGTAAACGAAAAGAGACAAGAAACACAAGAATGGAAGAATGGATGCAGATCAGTGGGAGGAATGGTGATGAGTGTAAGAAACGAATGTATTACAGGAAAGGATAAGGTAGAAATAAAAGAACACAGAAAAGGATTAATAGTATAAGAAATAAAGATGGAAGGAGACAGGTGGGAGATAGTAGGGGTGTATGCGAACAGTTCTATGCAGAAGAAATCAGAGGAGATAAGATAACTGATGGAAGAAAATAAAGAAGAGATTAGGCTTATAATACGAGGAGACTTTATTGCGAGAACAGGAGATAGAGGAGGAAGGTAATGGGGAGAAGAGCGAGGAAGAAAATCCAAAGACAAGATACTAAATGGGAAGGGAAATAAATTGCTAAAGAACTTGGAGGAGGTGGAATGGTTTATCTTAAACGATAATATAGAGGAGGTGTGAAAGGGGAATATACTCGCACAGGAGGAGAAAAAGAGAGAAGGTCAAGAAATAGAAGTAGGGTATCATATAGATTCGGATCACTTTTCCATAATAGTCACATTAGAGGGAAAAAAGTATATTAACGATATGGCTAAAAAGGAAGCAAAGTTTAAAAAAGCAGGAAGAGGGTATTGGTAAATGAAAGGAAAAGGACAGTGTAAGGAAAAGGTCAGGAGTATCAAAATGGGAGAGGGAAACGTAAACTAGGAAATGGAAATATTGATAGACAAAATAAAAAAAGTATTAGAAAGCACAAGCAAAAAATAAGTTAGAAAAGCAGATGATAGAAGTGGATGGGATGAGGAATGTAAAGAGAAGAAGAAGGATGTGAGAAAGGAATTAAGAAAATGGAGAAAAAAGAAAAGTAGTAGAGAAGAATATAGGAGAATGAACAAGTAATGCACTAATTTGTAAGATCAAAAAAAAAAGAGGGAGAAAATAAAAGATTCGAAGAAGAAGCGGAGAAGGCTAGGACGGAAGAAAAGGTTTAGAAGGTAGTAGCTAATGAGATGATACAATAGAACGAATATAATATTATGGATTTGCTAAGAGTGGTAGAGAGGAAATTTAAGAAAGCAGGAAAATATGGTAGGGAAAGAGATGAACAAGGCGATACAACAAGGGAAGAAATAGTCAAGGTGTTAGGAATAATGAAAGATGGAAAGGCGCCTGGCACAGATGAGATTCCAAATGAAGTCTGGAAATATGTCTGGAAGTATAGAGAGGAGAGGGGTGACCAGAGTTATGGAAAGATACCCATGTATACCCACAGTGAAGAAAGGCAAATAGGAGGAGGTTAAAGATTATAGGGGAGTGACGCTAATGTCAACATTGCATAAAGTATATGTAGCTGTTTATCAATTATCATATCAGTAAAGAAGACCTTTTTGAAACTATCCTATTTTCGAAATTTTAATTTTAAAATATTCCATTTCGAGATTCTTCAATTCAAAATAAAAATGTTTAATTTTGAATTATTTGAAAACAAAATGATACAATTTCAACTGCCTCCTGATGAAATTGTTCTATTTTCAAAATTTTTCAATTTTGATAACTTCTGATTTTAATTTTTTTCAATTTCGAATGCTGCCAATTTCAAATTATTATTCAATTTTGAACGCTCTCTATAAAAATGATAAAAGTTCAATTCCTTCTCATTCCATTCGAAATATTGTCTTTTCCCAAATTTCACCTAATCTAGAATTAATTGATTTGGATCGTTTTCAATAGAAAATCGTTCAATACATATATATGTTTTAATTTCAAACGCTTCCAATTCTAAATTATTATTTATTAGTTACTTATAAATTAAGATTGAAAGGGAATCTATTTTATCATGAATAATTTTTGCAGAATAAGCAGCAAATTGATTCACAATTTAAAAATAAACTTCCCAAAAATCTCACTTTTCGGCTCATTAGAGACAAG
>JAABKJ010009782.1:0-11120 GCA_011634705.1 Andricus grossulariae
AAAGAAAATAAATGATTTGTTATTTTATTAACAAATTTTCAAAACAATTGTTCAAAGCTGGTAATCATGATGAAATAAATCAATTTTTTTTCTACTAAATTGGCAAAAAATTATACTAAAATGTCACTTCCTTATTAAATTTAGTCATCCAATAACAAATTATGATTTTTTAAACAAATTTTATTAACAAATGCACTGTCTGGCTATTTTTAGAGGTAAAAACTTGGGGTTTTTAACGTAATGAAGTGTAAATAACTAACTTCTAGACCTTTAGGGAGTTTAACTAATAATAAACCATTTTTATTGTTATAAAAAATTGTTTAAACAAATTTTTATCATTCTAGATATTTTTTACGAAAAAAAATCGTTTCTTTCATGTATCAACAGCCTGTTATTCAGTCATGTCTTTGTGTTATTGATCGATAACAATTGATCTTTTTTTAAACAATGTTAATTAAAAAATTCATTTTTCGGCCATTTCTGAAAGTAAATACTTGGTTTTTTCAATATAACCAACTGTTAATAACTAATATTTAAACTTTTTTTTTGAAACTTCGATAGGTTGTTAAGTTAGCGTCGATTATTAACTTATTATTATTATTATTGTTATTATTATTATTATTATTATTATTATTATACCATTAAGCCGCGTCTCTGATTGTTATCGATGTTAAAAAAAAGGTTTAAAAATGATTTATTAATGCATTTGTTAATTTGGTTTGTTTAAACAATTATCAGTCGTTATAGATCGATAAAAATTGATTGATAAGGTGATAAAAATTAGTTTAAACAATTGTTGCCAACAATGAAAATTATTGATTGTCATAGGAGTTCCCTAAAGGTTGAGAAATAAATTATTTACACTTCATTATGTTGAAAAAACTACTTTTTTACATATGAAAATAGCCAGACAGTTATTTGTTGAATAAATTTGTTTAAACAATAATTAATTGTTATTGGATGATAAATCTGATAAGTAAGTGACATTTTCGTATAATTTTTGGCTGCTTCAGTAGAAAAAACTTGATTTATTTGATCATATATACCTGCTGTGGATAATTGTTTATACAATTTGTTTATAATATGACAAGTTATTTATTGTCATTCATGAATCCACTTAAAAAACGGTTTTTGTCTATGAATTGTTCAAATTTAGTGCGAATTAATTGTCGAATCACTATCAATCTCCATGAAACCATTTTCATTCATTTATTTATAACAAATTCAATACATTTTTTAACAATTGCTAAGCTATTGGACAACATTTTTTCATTTTTGTTATTAAATAAGAAAAACCAAAAAACTTTTTTTTAATATCTTTAATTTAAAAAAAATACATTTACGATTTTTGAAAATAGCGTTTTTTTAAAATTGTTTTTAAAGTTTAAATATGCAAAAAACCGATATTTTAAAATATTTTTACTACCTGCTTTGCCTCATTCATTGATATTTTCTCAAAAATATATAGAAATAATGAATTTACATTCGCTAAATATATTTTTATATCGTGGATGAAGTTCCTTTTTTCCCTTGATTGTTATAAACAAATTGATGAATAAAATTTATTTTTGTGGTATTTTGAAGCCTGAAAGCATTTTTTATCCCTATCTATTTGTGGAATTATGTAAAATCAATGTGTTATTGCAACTTAACTCTAAAAGATTACATTTTTTATTCTTATAAACAATTATAAACAAATTCATGAAATAGGCACTTTTAGTTTCAGAAAAGACGTTTTTTAGCAGAATCGTTTATTTTACACTTAAGACTCATATTTTAAGGGAATATATTGAAACTCAACAACACTTTTTATTGTTATAAACAATGATGATAAACAAATTTTATTTATTTATTAAAAAATCGCTTTAGAATACAGAAAATTCGTTTTTTTCAACGCAATTGTTTATTTGATCCTCAAAAATAATAATGCAACTGACTATATTGACAATAAAAAAAATGGTTTATTGCTATAATCAATTCTGATAAACAAATGCATTAAATAGGCGCTGCTAGATACAAATTTGTGTTTCTTATCAGAATCATTTATTATGCTCTAAAGGATAATATATCAACCAAATAAATTGACAGTTAACAATTTTAATTGTTATAAATAATGACCATAAAAATGCATTAAATAAGCGCTTTTTGATATAGCAAATTGTTTTTTTTTCAGCGCAATCATTTATTTAACCCTCAGAAATAATAATTCAACTGGATGTGTTGACACTAAAAAATATTTCTAATTGTTATAAACAATGATCATAAACTAATTCATTAAATAAGCGCTTTTGGAGATAGAAAATTCATTTCTTTCAGCGTAATAAAATCAATTTACCCTAAAAAATAATAATTCAACTGGCTGCAGTGACACTCAAAAACATTTTTCATTGCCATAAACAATTCTTATAAACAAATTAATTAAATAGGCGTTTTTAGATACAGTTTTTAGCAGAATTGTCAAATACGCTCTGAAGAATAACACATAAACGGAATTAATGAACACTTAACCAAATTTATAATTGTTATAAACAATTATCATAAACAAATTTATTATATAAGTGCTTTTGAAAATAGAAAATTGGATTTTTCACCGCAATCGTTCATTTAACCCTTAAAAAAAATTCAAATTGATGTATTGATAATTAAAAACATTTTTCATTATTATAAACAATTCCGAAAAATAAATTCATAAAATAGACGCTTGAAGATATAGAAAATTCGTTTTTTTTTAAGCAGGATTATTAATTTTATCCTCAGGAATAATATTTTAACAATGGCCATAAAAAAATTCATTAAATAAGCGTTTTTGGATATCGAAAATTTGTTGTCTTACAGTGCAATCGTTTATTTCATTTTTTGTATATATCATATAATATATTTATTTATTTTTATTATAATTATCGTAAACAGTTCTGATAAACAAATTAATTAAATAGGCGCGATACAAAAATGGCGTCTTTTTTAGCATGTTCGTTTATTTTACCCTCAAGAATAATATTCCAACAATGAAACGCTTTTGCATATGAATTTGTCTTTCATTCGTAATTAATTATTAAAAATTAATAAATTTTAATAACATTAGCCTTTGTTAAAAACGACTTCTAGAAACACCAAATATTCCCTTGCTGTTAGGAGCGATCAGTTTTTGAACGATCTACTTCATGATTTTGTTTTTAAACATTGTTCATAATAATAAAAATTTTGTTGAGTGTAAATATATTCCTTTGAAATATTATACTTGAGGGTAAAATAAACGATTCTGCTGAAAAAACGCCTTTTCTTAAACTAAAAGCGCCTATATCATGCATTTGTCAAACAGAATTGTTTATAACAATGAAAAGTGTTTTAAGTGTCAATAAATTCAGTTCATTTATTTTATGGTTAAATAAACGGTTGCACTGAAAAAAAATGAATTATCTATGTCCAAAAGCGCTTATTTAATTAGTTTGTTTATGATAATTGTTTTTAACAATAAAAATTGTAATATATGCCAGTGTTTGGTTGTAATACGACATTGATTTTAGATGATTTTACAAGAAGATCACAGATGAAAAATACTTCCAGGCAACTTAAATAACAATTTTAAAATCGTTACGAAACGTGTTTTTTCATGAAAGAGAATTTTCATGGCATTACGCGATGTTTGTTTATTTCAAATCCTAAATTGGAACTGTGATAAATAATCACGTATATCAAAGATAAAAAGTTAAATTCATGATTAATTCTGCGATAGCGCAGAGAATTTAGGTATGAAGTACAAATTACGATAATTGGACAACACAAAATTGATATGAGTAATTACTAAAAATGTTATATTTTCATTCATAAACATTGAGGCAGTGACACAATACTTTGATGCAATAATCATTTTTTTTCAACATCCATACCTTTTGAAATGATTATTGTTTATTGAAAAAAATGTATAACTTCCTTATTTGTATCGGCCTTTTAATTAAAAGAGTACTGTCATACCTTCAATTTTCAATCTTTTCTTTTTTCCGAACAGAATAATTTTTTTCAATAATTTTTTTTAAATTTAAATCCAGCATTCCCGTATCTCAAGAGGCATTTTTTTTCTTGCCAAAAAGTGACAATTCGATTTTTGATCCCTACCAGAAACTGATTTTCAAGAACTATGAAATTTTAGCCTCCAAATTGTTCGACAATTTACTCGGAATTGACTAAATTTTTTAGATCAAAACTTTTTTGCCCATTCATTTTATCACTTTTTTAGGATAACTTCACTATAGTTAATTTTTAAAATGAAAATATGACTCTAGTGATCTTCGAATTCTATGAAATTCCTTTGAATTCTACTGAATTCCTTTGAATTCTTTTGATGTATTTTGAATGCACCCTGAATTTATTGGATTTCCCTTAAAATCCACGGAATATAATTGATCTTTTTTTGGTTCTTCATTTTTTTTTAATTCACCCCGAATACTTTTAAGTTCACCTTGAATTCTTGTGAATTTTATCCATTTAAATTTTAAATGGAATTTTTAGTATTTTAAAACCTTTTTTGGATTCACTTGAATTATTTTTAAATCACCCTCAATTAATTTTTATTCACATTGAATTCTATTTTACTCGTTTTGTATTCATGTCAATTTCATCGAATTCTCTTAAATTCCATGCAGTTATTTAAAATCAGCTTGATTGCATTCTTAGGCATTTTATCGAATTCTTTTGAATTCCCTTGAATTTTTCGAAATTCACCTTAAACTTAATGAATTCTATGAATTTTGTGAATATTTTTGAATCGTTTTGAATTCACTTGAATTTTTATGAGTTTCATCGAATTCTCTTCTCATTTCCTATATATTCCTCCAAATTCACTCAAATTTTATTTAATTGATTCATTCAATGGAATTTTTTTGATTTTTTAAATTTTGTTTAATTCGCTCAAATTCTTATGAATTACATTAAAGTCTCCGGAATTCCCTTGAATTCTTCTAATTTCACTCCCATTTTACTGAAATCAATGGAATTTTTTGGATTTTTTCCAATTCTTTTGAATTTTACTTGAATTCTTTTAAATTCTTTGGAATCCACTTAAATTCTTCTGAGTTCACTCGATTCTAGTCTCTTCAATAGATTTTTTTTATTTATTTTTTTCTATTTCACCCTGAAGTTATTTAAATATACCTTGAGTACTTATAGGCATTTCATCAAAATCATTTGAATTCCCTTGAATTTTTCGAAATTCATTCGAATTTTATTTAATTCATTGGTTTCTTTTATTTTTTTCAATTCACTTAAATTCTGTTGAAGTTACCGTGACTCCTGAATTCCCTTGAATTCTTCTTAATTTGATTTTTTTCCAATTCACTTGAATTATTTTGAATTTCACTTGAATTCTTTTAAATTCTTCAAAATGCACTCAATTCTACTCAATTCAGTAGATTTTTTTTTTAATTCACCCTGAAGTTATTTAAAATCACCTTGAATTCTTGAGCATTTCATCAAATTCCTTTGAATCACCTTGAATTTTTCTAAATTCACTCCAAACTTAACGAACTATGAATTCTGTCAATATTTTGGAATTGAATTCAATTCACTTCAATTTTTATTAATTTTATCGAATTCTTCTCATTTCCCTTATATTCCTCTAAATTTACTCGAATTAAATTTAATTCATTGGTCTCTTTTACTTTTATTTTATTCTACTTCAATTCTGTTGAATTTTCCCTTATTTCTGTTCAATTTCATTTTACTCAATTCAATGCAGATTTTTATTTTTTTTCAATTTTGTTCAATTCACTTAAATTCTTATGAATTTCATTAAAGTCTCCTGAATTCCCTTGAATTCTTCTAATTTCACTCCCATTTTACTGAAATCAAAGGAATTTTTCGGATTTTTTCCAATTCATTTGAATTCTTTTGAATTTTACTTGAATTCTTTTAAAGTCTTTGGAATTCACTTAAATTCTTCTAAACTTACTTAATTCTACTCAATTCAGTAGATTTTTTTTTATTCAACCCTGAAGTCTTTTAAACTCACCTTGAAGATAGTGAAACCTGGATTTAGCTCCCCTGGATTTTGCCCTTCCGAGAAATTGACATTTGACTTTTACTTGAGTTCTTTTGAATTCTACTTGAATTCTTTTCAATTCACCCTGAATTATGCAATTTCATAATGGCAAAAATAATTCAAAATTTTTAATAAATATTTGAAAGATTGCAAAATATATAAAATAATATTAAATGTGTAAAATGTTATATATATACAATTTTCTGGACCTCCTTATTTTCCTTGAATTCTTCTAAATTCACTCCCATTTAATTGAAATCAATGGATTTATTTTTTAATTTTTTTCCAAATCATTTAAATTCTTTTGGCTTTTACTCGCATCCTTTTGAATTTTACTTGCATTTTCTTAATTCTACTTGAATTCTTTTCTATTCACCCTGAATTATTATGAATGGTATTCGTTTAAATTCACCTGAAATTCTTATAAATTTCATCGAAATCTTGAGAAATATTTTGAATTCAAATCAACATTAATTACATTATTAATGCACATTAGTCACTTTTAGTCAATTTTAGTCACAAAATACATGTTAAAATACTACAGGAATCTTTAAACTATAAAAATGTGTATTGCTTGTGTATTTCGAAATTCAAGATTTTTTTCTGTCACTCGGTATAATTATTTTTAATTTACTCAACATAGAGAATATTCCATGTATACTGTAGAACAAATCCTCTGTATGTATGTTGTTGCCAGAAAAAAATGTTTAGGGGCCATTTCAAGCCATGGCTTGTAATGCAATTACACATTTTCGTATTCTAAGTCTGATAATATATTTTTTTTTTAATTTGCTTTATAAAATTTAGGGCTTTTTTGCTAATAAATAAGAAATACTTAATAGGGATGAACACATTTTTAGCGTTATTCTGTTCTATAACAAAAAAAATCTAAAAACTAGATCGCTCGCAACATGATTTCCACCAATCAGAGTTTCGGTTTCATTCTGAGATGTATTCATCAAGTCGATTGGCGCGCCCACGTGAAGCCGGCAGCCAATCAGTAGTTATCCCCTCTCCGGTAGCTCCCGCTACTTCAGTCCTCGTGTTTTTGCAAAAGGAAGAAATTTAGGTGGTAGGGTTTACAAAAATTGAAAAATTCTAATTTTTATTGTGCACCCTGCTCCCCAATTATAAGTAACTGAACTGATGATTACATTTCAAATTATAATATAAATATCAATTATATATATATTGCAATGTGTTCAGTATTAAATATTCTTCTTACTTTGAAACGAGTAAAAAGTAAAAAGTTACCAGTACAATCAACATAGTTTGTGAAATCGAAGTTTTACAAATATTACTGAAAGAAATCTAAATTTTAGAACGTATTTAAAAAGGGGACAAAAATTGAAAAATTAGCGAGATTTTCTCCTTTTTTTTAACAATAATCTCGCCAAATTTCATTTTCCCCCTTTTAATACATTCTTCACAATTCTGTCAATTAATTAATTTAAATACAATAAAAAAATTATATATCTTTTAGATTTACTTGACAAACTTTGATTTCACAAACTACGTTGATTGTACGCTCAGAAAAAATGTCTCAAACCAAAAAAACTGTTTTCTTGCATACATGAGAATTTGGTTGAATCAAACAAATTTTGGTTAATTCAACAAAATACTTGATTGACCCAACAGAATTTTTTTGTTGGAATAACCAAATAGTCCATCTACCGAAAGATTTGGTTAAAACAACCAAAAAATTAAGTTGCGTCAACTAAATATTTTGTTGTCCATATAATAACTGTATTTGTTGGCTGAACAAAACCAAATTTTGTTGAATCAGCCAAATCGCTTCCCGATTATTTAAAAAATAACAAATTATGGGAGATACGAAATATAAAAAAATCTGTTTTTTTGTTGTTGAATGGATATTAATAGAAAATATCAGAAACTAAAGACGAGAGTTCAGTTACATCATACTGTAGGACTTGGCACTGCAAATCTATTTTTGTTATCTCTTATTCAACTCGTATCAGAAATACGATCAATGAGGTAGTAATTTATTATTAATGTAAGGCTTATAATGACGTATCTTATTTTTCTCTTTAATAAAATAATGATTTACAACCAGAAAATATACGTGCTTTATTTTTATTCAGATATGATTTACATTTGAAACTATTGTATACAAATTTTAATAAAACAACAGATTTTGATTAATTTTTAAGTAAGAATAATTTAAATAATATAATAATTATAAACATTCATCTAATAAAAAAATATTTAAGACCCTTTTTTTACAAAAATTATTCTTTTATCAGAAAAACCTTAGAGATATTGATAGAATTTGAAATATGTTTATTATTAATTTTAGTTTGATTTATTGAAAATTTTTTTTAATATTGTTAATAATTTATTAATTGGAGGATTTAATAAGAGTCTTTAATAAAAATTATTTCTTTTCAAGAACTTGGTATAGTTTCTCAAGGGTGGTCGGCATCAAGTTCTCCTAGTGAATGACCGTATGACAAGCTGTGAATAGTTGAATCAATATAAGGTTCATGACCCTCTACATTAGAGATCGTTTTCTTTAATAGTTATAAAAACTTTTTTTTAACATCAATATTTTTTAAATTTCTAAATAAAATCTTCTCAATTTATAATGCTTATATTAAATACTCAAAAATTTGAAGATACAATTCTTTAGGAGTGAAGAATTTTACAATAAATAAATTTCTGATTAAATCTTTTAAATATTTTTCGGGCGGAAAATAATTTTTATAAAAAATTAAAATTGCGTATAAATATTTATTTGTTAATAGTAACTCTTACAATCTAAGATTAAATTCTGAGACCTGAAAACAAGAAAATAAGTATTATCAGTTTCTTTTTAAAGTTATATTTAAATATAATTTTCCCAAGTTCCTTGAAAAAATTCGAAAATATTTTTGAAGATTTCAGATCTTTCAAAAAAGAATATAATAACATTTATTTATTATTATTATTCATTTAATCAATTTAAAATTTTGAAAGTTTCAAAGAAATTTAAAAATATTCTATAAATTTTCGGGAATCTTTTCAAGTATCAAAATATTTTTGATCCCTTCAAAACTTCTAAAATTCCGAATTATCTTTTTAAGTCACTCGAACTTTTCTTAAAATTTTCACCAATCTTTTACAATTAAAAAAATTGCCTTAAAATCTTCCAGGTTTAATATGATGAAATCATAGCCCATAGCTAAAGGCTATTGACATAGCCAAAGTCTAACTTAAAATCTTCTTAAATTTTCCTTTAACAATAATGTTTGAAAATGAAAAATCATTTAAATCTTTCCCAGGAATCTTAAAAACATTTTTTTCAAAATCTTCAAAAATCTGAGTTTTGTTAAAAAAAATTTCAAATCTTTCCAAATTTTAAATTATTTTTTAATTTAAAAAAAAATTCTAAACGTTCTAAATATTTTTCCAAATGATTCGAATTTTTTTTAGAAATATTTATTTATATTTTTATTTGATGAAATCATAGCCTACAACTAAAGGTCATTAGCCCAAGACTAATTTTAAATATTATTAAATTGTCTTCAAAATTAATTTTTTAAAATAAAAAATCATTTCCTATTTTCCCAGGAATCTTAAGAATATTTTTTTCGAAATTTGTAAACATCTATATTTTGTTTTACTTTTTTTGGAATCATTTGAAATTATTTTATAATCTTTTAAAAATTCTAAACGTTCTAAATATCTTTTAAAATTATTCGCATTTTTTCGAAAATTTGAAAAAATGCTGCATAATTAAATAAATTGTTTGAAATCTTCTGGATTCTTTTTTGAAAATTTTAGAAATATTCTGAAATTTTTTGAAAATCATCTCTTACAATTAATTGTTTGGAATAAACACTTATTTGAAATTTTCCTCTGAATCTTGAGAAAATTTTTTCATTCTCTTGAAACCTTTCAAAATTCTTAAAATTTTCTTTCTTTCGCAATCGTCAGACAATTTTTTGTAAATTTTTTAAAATCTTTTATATTGAAAAATTTTTTGTAAACTCTTTGAAATAACTAAAATTCCTAATTATCTTTTAAACTGACTCGAATTTCTCTTACAAAATTTGAAAAATGCTTAAAAATTAAAAAAATTGCCTCACAAACTTCCAGATTTTTTTTCGACATTTTTACAAATATTTTTATTTTTTTTATTTGATGAAATCATAGCCCACAGCCAATGGCCAATTTAAAATATTTAACAATTTGGATGAAAATTAATTTTTCAAAATAAAAAATTATTTCAAATTTTTCCAGGGATCTTAAGAATGTTTTTTTTAACATCAAAAGAAAGAAAAGAGCATTTTTAGAATTTTGAAGAAATTATTTTAAAAGAATAATTGAAAATATTTCAAAAAGTTTCAAAAGATTTCCAAAATTATCAAAAAAGAATCTGGAAGATTTCGGGCAATTTTTTCAAATATACAAAATTTTCATTAAAATTGCGGAAAAATTCGAATCGTATTTTAGGAGGTATTTAGAAGGGTTAAAAGTTTTAAAAGATTTAAAAATAATAAAAAATTTGAAAATATTTCAAAAAATGTAAAAGCAAATGTAGATTTCTGAAGATTTCGATAAAAATTAGAAGATTTTAAAGAATTTTAATAGTTATCATCTTGAAACTATTAAAATTCTTAAAAAGCTTATGATTTTTTTTCGAAATCTTCAGAAATCTACATATGGTTTTACATTTTTTGAAATCTTTTCAAATTTTAATTTATTTTCAAATATTTTCAAAATTTCTAGCCCTTCTAAATATCTTCTAAAATGATCGAAAATGATTCTAATTTTTCCTCAATTTCAATGAAAATTTGGTATATTTGAAAAAATTTCCTGAAATCTTCCAGATTCTTTTTTGATCATCTTTAAAAATTATGCAGATTTTTACAGATTTGGAATTTTTCAAACTTCTTAATATCTTTCAAACTAACTCGATTTTTTTTTAATTTTGTAATCTTGCGAAATTAGAAAATGTTTCTTTAAAATCTTCTATACTCTTTTTAGAAATTTTAGAAAATCATTAAAAATATTTTGAAATCTTTTTCAATGTTCTCCTAAAATTTATTTTTCAAAATAAAAAAATCATTTGAAATTTTAACAG
>JAABKJ010009784.1:0-11119 GCA_011634705.1 Andricus grossulariae
TTTTGTGAGACTCTCCACGTGGGGTGATCGCTAGAGAGATTGATCAGCAGCCTGGGTCGGAGCAGTGTTGCGGAATGCACGTGTTATTTAAATAAGTAACACGAGAATTCTAGATCAATCTAAAATAGCTATACCTTAAACCTATATACCTATATACCCTTCACCTATATACCCATCCAGACATCACTACTTTACAACCGAGCAATTCACGCCTGCCCCGAAAGGGAAACGGCCTCATGATATAATAATAATAATAATATAACTATTTTTTTATTCGAGTACACTCTGCTCTTGAGATAGCATGGTTTCGGACATTGCCTTCAGCATATCTCAAGGGATTCCAAACCTAAACAGGCAGGGCCCGTATGATGGCTTTCCGTTCGATTGCCAGGCATGTCGTAACCTGATGCAACTAACGCGCGGAAGGTTTGTGCCTCTTTCTTATTCACTAAACAAGCCTCCCTTGCTTCACACATCGCCACATTCCGCGGCCACACACGGCCAGGAATTCTAGAAATAGCTAATGTCGAGGATGCTTATCTCAAAAGATGAGTGTATTTGACTTCAAGCCAGTCATCCCCTTCACGCTTTGTTTCCCCTTCTTATTGCCCTCATGCAACCACAGAATATTTTCAAGCTCTACCAAAATAATATTAACCTTTCAGAAATGCCTGTATGTTCCAGCTTCACGAAAAATTTGCGGAATTTTTTCCAAATCAATTTTCTCCGTGTACCTGGTAGGCACGTGTATCACACACTATTTTTTTAAACATCCGACCGAGAAAGTTCCACGCCTAAGGCTGCTCCATATAGCAAAGATATTATAATATCGTTACATATAGTGACAGCAGCACCTGCTTTGTTCTGCTTTGAGATTGAAGTGAAGGTTGCTTCGCCAGATAGCGCCAGCGGGTTTTTGATTTCACGATTTACAAACCGTGTGTGAAGTTCCTTTTTCAAAGTGTTCATGTGCGACAATAGTCGCTGCTGTGTGAAGTAACAACTTTACACACTGCGACGTCGCAATGGCCTCGGAATGTGGGGATGTGCGGAGCAAAGGAGGCTTGTTCAGTGAAGTATGACAGGCAAGCAGGAGGCCGCACTCCTGCAGGCCTGTTTACGTTCGGAGTGTCTGGATCTATTTCCAAGGCCACTGCGAGCAATGCCGGAAACCGGTCGTAATTCCAAGTTCCAGTGTATTTAGAAGAACGCAAAGTGCAACTTTGTTTTGAAGTTCAAGTTACGACTTTCTGGTGACATTGTCATAAAGATGTAAGCTTGCGCTACTCAAAAGTCGTTTTTCGTGTTGACGGATTTTCATCTTCAACGCTTACTGGTGTATCAGTATTACCAATCTCGGTCGCTCCGGTCGTATAATTTCGCCATATAGTAAATCACCGGAACAGAACTGCCAGCAGACCACTAGATTGCTTAGTCTAATATATTTCGCTCTTTTACGAGTATAAAGGTATTTATAGTCATTGCCAGAAAGTTGAGAATACGAAAATAGAAAATTAACAAATCATAATGCGTACGGTCATGTATAATGTGTATGTTTTTAAAATGATATTGCTACTTAAGCTTTCTTAGAAATTTAATGAGGCAGACTCTTAGTTATTAAAGTTATATTCTTAAAGTGCTTTCATAAATTATATTGAATTCACTACTTACTAATTTAAACAATTACTTTCAAAAATGAGAAAAGAAAACTACATTATTAAACCTTTTTTATAAATTGGGGTTTAGACACTTCTTAAGGAATGTTGAATACATTTTTATTTTTATTCCCCTCAACCCTTTAGTATATGCGCAGCTTGATGCCCTTGAGAATGCGAAATAACAGCTTTGATACCAAATCCATGCTGACGAAAGGATAAAAAAAAAATTGACAATAATTATTATTATTTGATAAATAATAAGTTTTAAAGAAGATGTTATTGATTTTAAATTGCTTGAAAAATTAATATTTGTTGAAAAGACATTCTCTCTGTAAATCATTGAAAGGTAGTATTTTCTGCGGTTAATGACACAGTAAATTAATATTAAGAATAATATTTGTTGTTTCAGAAAATTTGAAATTATTTAAACAGTATTTATTTCTTAAAATTCTGTTTCCTTTACCAAATTATGAAAAGTTAGTATTTCATGGAATAAATAATACAGTTAATGAATTTTAGGACTAATATTTTTTGTTTAAAACATTCTTTAATCGTTAAAATAAATTACCATTTGCTTCATTCCTCCCAGCAATTTGAGAAATTATTCTATTCGACAGATTGGGTATATTTTTAGTATTTTAAAATTATTAAAAAATTCAGATGAATTCAGAATTAAGTATAAGGAGGTCAGGTTAGTTAGCTTCCTCGCGTTTCTTGATATTTTAATTTACTCCGTGGCTACGTGTACTAAAATTTCGTTACGAATTTTATTTTGTAGTTCAAGTTGGACTCAGTAGCACTGGAAAAAAAGCTTGTAAATGTACTCACGCTACAAACTCATTATTTGTAACACTCCTGGAGCATTTCAACATCTTGCATTATTCATGTTCCTCTAATTAAGGCTTATTATTTAATCAAATTAGGCGGGGAAAGTTGAACTGTTTAACTGTAAAAATAAGACACCTAAGAATTATCTAGGACAAAAAAGAAGAAAATTAAAAAGAAATATTTAATGAAATTAATATCTGAACATTAAAATATTAGCTGATTTAATATTTTTTTATTTTGATATCTCCATATATTAATTGAAATTATTTATCTATAAACCTTAAGTTATATCACCGTTTCGGAAGAAGAATTTTGGGAGGGTATAAAAGTTTATTATCAATTTTCCTTGAGGAGAAGCCAAAAGTAAGGTTACGTCGATGGATGATGCGTCAATGGAAAACAGCACAAAAGGTCTTCGTAAGGGCTTAAAATAATAGGGTTTCCCATACTACTTTGACGAAGTGTTTTATCCCACTCTAATTTTAATTTTTATTATTCAATCATTCAGTTTTCTTTTGAAATATGAAAGTTATTACCAGTCAACTCGAAGGATTCTAATTAAAAGACGCAACGTTTTCTTGGACTTTTTTCTTAGATTGCGAGGAAAGTTCTGAATTTTTTTTCACTTGACAGATGAGTAATGCAGTGTTTTTTCTTTTATTTTTCGCCGATATGAAAGTCAATAAGCTATTTCTAACGGTCGACTGATCGCTGTTTATTTATCGACATAATCATAAAATGATTTTCGTGGACACTCATACATATTTCAGTACATATTTTTGTTTATGTACATAACTGAACTATTTTTAATGAAGATTGTACATTTTGAGATAATTTTCAAACAATAAAGTATATATTTTGAAATAGTTCATTATATATGTCCCATTGTGATGTAAACTGTGCTTCCGCATGTGTGGACATGCTTCAAAAGCATTTTTTGGGCACCTGATGTAAGTTTCATTGTGATTTGCGATTATATAATCAAGTTTTTGACTACGTATCATATCAGAAGATACTAAAAGTAGGATTCGTGCCGATTTTCTTTATAATACAATCAATAGTTTTGATAATGTATCCCTTGGACACGAAAGTGCTCTGTCGTCTTAGAGAATTACCCATACATATATTACACTACTATAAATTTAACTACTGAAATTTTATGTTGATGCTCCAATGCTGCTCTGATAATAAAATTCTTGGCGACATTATTTCGGAGAGTTATTCTCAGTTACTCTATTCTAGATATATTTATGTGTGAATCAACTATATGATATCACCAGAATAGGAAAAGTGGTAAAATGTATTCACATTGGCTGTTCCACAGATCTTTCTAAATTAATTATACTTGGTTCTAGCTTTTCTTTTTTGAGGTGGTCTCATATCAATATTTTCAATATTAATTTTTTTCTCAGTCGTGAAAAAATTTCTTACTATCTACGCTAGTGTTCGAACCAAGGTCTTCAGAATTTTCGGTCTGGTGTCAAGACGTTGCCAAACAGTGGCGACAATCCTTTTTCAAACAGGTCGGTCGAGACTTTTTCGAGTAGACCCCCCTCCCCCTCTTTTCCCAACATAAATTTAAAAGGAGGGCATTTTGTATTTTGTACTTAAAAGGGTGACATGTGACATTTGGGCATTTTCCACTTGAAATTGTCAAATTTGGACATTTTCTAGTTATACGGGTCAAAATTTGACAATTCCAGCCAAGTTTAGACACTTTCCCGTTGAAATCTTACAAATTTGAAGATTTGGATTAAAATAAAAAGGTCCTCAAACAGAGCGATTAACAGAACAAATTAACGTGATTTCTTCTATGTTTCGTGCATGTGAAATCAAGACTATCTTACGGAAGGAAGCGTTTTATGATTTTAATTATGCAATTTAAAAAATATTACTACAGCCCGATTGAAATAAAATAATATAAAATTGAATCATTTTCATTTTCCAAATTTTTAAAAACTTTTAATGTGTGTAAAGAATAAGCAAATCGATTTTATTTATTATTTACAAAAAATTCCTTGATATCATGAGTGGTGGGGAAATTTAAATTAAAAAAATGTTGCAATTAATCGAAAGTTTTATAAGAATTCAAAAGTATATAAATAAATGCATCTAAATGGTTTACCTAATTAAAGTCTGAAAAAAGTTGAAATAGATTTTTTTCAATTTCCAGAAAAAATTGCTAATTACGCTTATTCTGTTGTATCATTTTTTCTATACCAAAAGGTTAATCACACATTATTGGACATTAAGCTGGAAAATATACAAGAGTATACATAATATATATAATTGATATTTTTTGGCACACTTTTCGTTATTTGTATTACCTAATATTATCAGCAATATTCGTGAACTGGCCGGTTGACAAATATGAACTTATATGTGCGTAATATGGATTTGCCATTGTTCTGTTTTATTTTACTTTCTTCCCGAACATCATTTACCATTTTTTTTTACTTTTTTGTACACTATACTAATTATTTACAACTAATACCCCCCCCCCCCGGGGTTGACGCCCCAGTTGCAAAATGAAGAAAAATGAAACCTTCGTGGAAAGATGTAAATAAAATATAATTTTCAATGAATCAGTGATGTAATTGTCAACTGTGTCTCTATTGTGCAACTACTGTTGGATATTTCTGATAGAAAAATCTTTCTGAAGCTATTCAAGGCTTTTCATTTCTTTCCGAACAATTCTGAGGTTTACATCCGACTGTTTCCGAAAATTTTTGATAAAAAATCAATACTAGCTTTAAAGAAAAAATGCTGTAATTTGATTTATAATTGATTCACAAGCTATTTGCACTTACTTGCATTTTTCGGTAAAAATAAGCCAACATTTCTGATAGAAACGGAAAGCTTCCGATCTAGATCTCGAATAGAACCTGGAAGAATATTCTATACAAAACTATCGGAAACTTTCCTTTCCGAAATTTTTACCAGAAACGCTTTCACAAAAAAGGCCAGGGTATCGAAACGTTGCAAACAGTTGATAACTACATTATGTAACAAATGCAAACTATACATTGTGCAACGTTTTCATACAAGTTTCTAGCTCAATTTGATACTCGGACATTTTGTGTCTTGACAACTGTTTGGTTAAAAAAGTGATACCCTAGCATTTTGTGTAAACCCACCAAATTTTCTTTTTGAAATGACCCATAAAATTTGCTAAGTAGGTTCATTGTATCAGAGGTCGTGCTAAAGAGTCATACGTTTTCTATCAGTTTTCTCACTTTCGCGCACAACGCATAGAACGAAGGTGCATATAATTTTCATGTCCACGGAAATTCGTTTCTGTTTATATTCCTAGATTATTAGAACTGCAATCTTTTAAAGTTGAGATCACATAACTTCAGGTTCAGCTCTGGTATTATGGGGCACCCTATACGTGCGCCTTATGCACACATAGGTTAAGCAAGGGTTACGGAAAGAGGGTGGATGGACTTGAGCTGAGCTTAGCACGAAGTCATTTAGCTCGAGCTTACGGAAAAGCTCCTCGCGAAAGCTAGCGTGAATTTCAACGCGTTTAAAGCCCGACTGTTCCAATGCTCCAATACTAAGCTCAGGGGACTCTATAAGCGGACCGCAGAGTCTGAAATGAAATTATTTTATGTAACGCAATTTCACTGGCTCATTCACGACTTGAAACTTCTTTTAGATTTGCTCATATAAAATTAAGTATTTCGAGAAATTGTACGTTGAATTCTTTGACGATAGTAAAAGAGAATTGTTTTGAGAAGAAAGAAAAATATGTTTTTTCAACAATTCGATCGTGTATTCCAGCAAAAAAATGTTTGGGGGCCACTTCAGATCATTACATATTTGTGATGAAATAACAAATTTTCGTCTTCTAGGCCCGATAAAACACTCGACTCCCGATATAATAACGATTTCGGACATGACTTGCAGTTGTCTTGATCCTGAATTGGGAAAATCAAACGTAAACAGGCAGGGCCGTGTGAATTATTTCTGTTGAATTTGGACGCATGACGCAACCTGATGTAACTAACACGCTGAGAGTGCGGCCCTCGAGCTGTTTTTCACTCTTGACTGAGCACCATCTCTCTTTCGGCTCCGCGGCTTCTCTCATCACGAAAAATTAAGGGTCTATAACTCAATGAATAAAAAATACTTTCTGGGAGTGAAAGCATGGTTTAGCCTTAAATTTGTATTTTCTCAAAACAGAAAACTAAGAAAATTCATTTTTACATTGAAAATAGCTAATCGATTTTCAACAAATGAACGAAAATTTGTGACAGTATTTTTTTACCAAAAGAAAGTAACTTGAGGTGTAGCGTTTTCAAAAATTAAAAAAAAAACACATTTTTTTGTGTGAACCTGTGGCTACTCATCCTACGGCCGTGAGACATGAGCATAGGTATGATTTTTCTGCAGTTCTGCTGGAACACAGTGTGATTTTAATGTATGTCAGTCGCTCCCAGTGGGTCCCTGCTGTGGTTGTTAAACCTGCTTTTGTTTAATTATATATATTTGAGAGCATTAATTAGTGAATAACCTTTAAATAATTGTTAGCGTCTGAAGTGAAAGTTTTTTTTCAATTCTAACGATTTTTCGGAATCTGAAACACTAAAAATAAAAGGGTGATTTCATTTTTGAAATCCTGACTTCTTGTAACAATCAAAATCAGAGACTTCAGATAACTATTAATTCAAAAATTATGAATGTTATTCTTATTGAGTCTAAGAAATTTAGTAACAATATCCTTGAAGAAATTCTTGGTGGTTAGAAAACTTTACGACATTTAACGACTCGGAAGTTAACGACCTTACAAGTTTTAACGACTTACAGGGCCTGTCAGTTTTTTTTAATTCCTTTTCCTGGTGTCTGATGTGAAGTTTAATCTCGCTAGAAATGAAAATGCATCTTTCATCTTTTTCAATATAACTTTTCTAAATTACTCTTATAAAGCAGTTAAAAGATTTTAATATTATAATTTTCGTGAACCAAGAAAAGTAAGTTACTACTTTTTTATTCTGTCTTACATTCAACAACTTTACTTGAGTTCTAAAATCTCTGTTCATTCAAGATAATCAAAATATTTTCAATTGCGAATATTAAAATAAAGCGTAGTCATTAAAAATTTGAGAGTTGGAATTATTTATTCTCCCCAGAATGGGAGAACCGTTTGAAAGAGTTAAATCGAATTAAGGGCAAAAAGGATATTTGTAGCGTACAGAGGAACGGTTTCTCGTAGCAATTAAAAGAGTTATAAAAATATGTTGTGTAAGGTTAAACGTGTCATGCATTTGAACCAGAATAAAGGCCAAAAGTAAAACAATGCCCAAATGAAGCGAAAATTGGAACGCTGATCGTTGATTGCGTGACGATTGGCTACCACAGGGGAACAATACATTCTGCGGTGGTAAAAGTGACGCTTCATGGACAACCCAGCCTGGAATTGATCCGCAATATTTATGTTCCAGATATAAATTTTTGTAATTTTGTTTGCGCTTTACTAGTTAAAGATTTTTTTTTTCAAAGAAGAATTGAATTCTATGTGAATAAAGGCCGATTTGTTTTCTATCCTAACGATTAAATTTTCCAATATATTAATTCAATGTTCTTCTAACTATATATGTATGAATAATTCAGAGCGTAATATCCAAAGGAGTTTTAGCCATTCCTTGATCAATTGCTTGAAATCAACTATAGTCAACTTGAACTAGTTTGACTAAACTCACTGGACTCGATAGAGGTTAGTTTTATACACAAAAAGTCAATGGAAGTTACTGAAGTCACCGAAGTCAGTTAAAATCAGTTTAAGTAACCTATACAGAGTCACTGAAGCCCCGTTTGGTAATGTAGGGAATCGGGAAAACTCAACTTAGGCAGGTGTGGGCCGGTATGATGAGAACAAAAGTAAAGTTTAAAAATCATAAAAAATTTTATTTTATTATACAAAAAAAAATCATAAAAATGTATCTTTTTTTTATCTATTTCGTTTTTCAATATTTGCATCAGAAACTTTTAGCTGATGATGTGCTGAGTCGTTAAATCGCAATTTATTATCGGTCGTGTGAATTCCGCAGCCACTCTTAGCCATGTTCAGCTGATATTTTAGATAGCTGACAACATCAAGAAAGTTTTTTTGATCCGATCAGAATTCAACCTCTTAACGTCTGGTTCTATCTTATTTTTTCAAGCTTGTTGAATTTTGGTTGGTCTTCATTAATACTTTATATAAAAATGTTTCTTATTTTATTTTTAAAAAGCACTCTAAAGTAACTGTTGATTTAAAAAATTGTATCGCTGTAGAAACAGGATTTTTTTATTGACCGAAAATGTGAGTATCTTGAATTTCTGTCCGTATTCAGGACCACTCATTATTATGTCAGGTTCTCCACCTTTATTGTCAATTGCAGAAATAAAATTAAGTTATTAAAAAAAGGACAAATATAACATTTTTTAAGATAATCTTGTTAACCTTTATTTTTAAACGTTACTTTTATTTGTATAGCTTTCATATACCCTTATTATCATTTATATATTATTATATACCATAACATTTTTTTTTAACCAACGTTGACTTAGAATCTCTGTACGAATTTTATCACAATCAGTGACAACCCGCGGCTACATCCGACTTTGCTAGAAGTACTCGCAATTTCCCGGGACATTGTCAGATTAAATTTGAATATTGAATATGTATACATTTGTATACATTAAAAATTAACATAATAAATTAAATGACTAAAGTTACTATCAATAGACTAATAATAATTATGTGTGAAGATATTTTTTTTAAATATGCTAGTAAGATATTTGGGGTGAGGTACTTGATTGACCCAGTTATTCATATACAAAAAGTGTATACAAATAAAATAATTTATTCCCTATTTTTAAATATTGTGGTTATGAGGATTATAGATGTTATAGTTATAACACAATTATTATAGATATTGATTATTCACAGATGTCTGTAAATAACCCAATATCAAAACGGAAAGGCGGAACGCAGAAATGAAGAGAAAGAGAGCAGAAACTATTGCAAGAGGAAGTATACAAATGTCTTAGACTAACTAATCTTACGAGAGCAATTCAATATTCGACGGAATCTGCACTATTTTTATTAACTTATGAATTTTCTCATCAAGCTGAAGCGCTAACAGTAGTCGAATTGCGCGTTGAAAAATAAAATCATATTTTGGTAGAAGATGTAGGAAGAATAATATTAGCATGATTGACGAGCACGATTGTGATACTTCAACTACAACGCACGGATTTGAACGTGAAGGTAAAATAATAAACCTAGATGAAGACGTACTAAAGCATTGATCTTCTCTTGCAATCGCAGGAGAGAAAAATGTTGTCGCCAAATCTGAAAAGGAAAATGCATCTAACCTTCAAGATATATATGATATGATATATATATATATATATATATATATATAATTAAAAAATAAGGTTAACAACTACCGCAGGGTCCCACTGGCAGCAACTGCCATCTACAAAATGACACCAGCTCCCAGTAGGACCGCAGTAAATCCCACTCATGGCCACGTTTCACAACCGTGAGATGGGCAGTCACAGGACACGACGAAATCATAACAACAGGCAGGCGAAGCCCTCATGTATTTTGGGGACACGAAGCGAACCAAGGATGACAGCTTTCTGCATCCATCTCGCAAGTGCCGTGGCATATTTTTGGCACGCGGGTATGGCTTTAAGGTTAGGAACCAGTGTTAGTTTCGCACCTCCGAGAGCACATATCACAAGGACAATAACTTATACCGAATATTTTGGGTACAGTTGTTGCAGCTCCATTTTAAAGTCTTGATATCTTTCCTACTTTTCTTTCTCCTTGGCAGTGATGTTGTATTCGGAAGGAGCCGAGAACTCGATCCCGAATATAGTTCGTTCTTCGAAGTCTTGGAGAAGAATGTCAGGCCTCGAGTGTGCAACGGAGACTGCTGTCCTAAAATCATAGTTCCAAAAAATTTGGCAGTTCTTGTTTTACACAATTATCTGTATCTCCCTTGGAGCGTTCGGCAGAACAGGGAGGCGGCCAACACCGTAAGGGCCTCAAAGATGGTAATAAAGCACTCTGAGGGCCGCATTATGTCTGTAGATATACGTCGTTTCTGCGTGGGTGGGACACCCTGATAGTATGTGTTCTAGGAACTCCGCGTGTGTATGACACGCTCTGCATCTATCGCTTGGAACTTCTTGACATAAAATGCGGTCATGGTATGCTAAGGTGGAAATGACACAACTTTCTTGTCGAATAGCTCTTGATGAAAATTTTTAAATTCTTCGTTCTTTACTTCGGCTTTTAGAAGTGAAGTGTCTAGATGCAGTAATGCACGTTACTCACATCTGACGTTAAAATTCAAGCCGAGGGTCTCAGCTACCTGCTCCGCGGCTTTGTAAAAGAACGCTCCTTTCCAACCATCTCGTGATTCCTGACCATTTTTAGGAGAGGATCTGTTCCATTTGCAACGATGTAAACTGTACTTAAAACAATTTGGTTATGAAGACACTGGAGATTCAGAAATCCGCGTCCGCCTTGACGGCGTGAAATGTATAATCGCCGAACTGACGAATTGATATGCAAGCTTTTATGCATATGCATGATCTTACGTGTGGTGACATCAAGGGCCTTAAGTTCG
>JAABKJ010009785.1:0-11119 GCA_011634705.1 Andricus grossulariae
TCATCCATATAAAATACATGAGTGACCTTATGCTCGCGCTGGTTAGTGTCGCCACAGAGGTATCCAGAAGAATTTCTTAGTGCGAGAGATAGAGGCAGAAGTGGGATGCAAAAAAGCAAAGGGCGCATGGTATCGCCCTGAAAGACGCCTCTCTGGAAGGTGGCCCTTAAGTTCTATTCCAAAGGAATCGAAACCGAAGTTAATTAGTTGATTAAGTTAATTCTTCTGAGATATGAATGTAAAAATGAAGGGTTAACAACTCAACCGGGGAGTGTACCCTGACTTCAAGTGACTTCATGTGACTTCATGCCAGAGATTTCACGACTTGATAATCTCTCGGCATAAAACGTACATAGAAATTCTTCAATTAATGTATATATCTTAACAGGGTCGTCCTTATTTACTCTTGCTGAACATTTTTTCTACAATATTTTTCGCTGCACTCCCTGCCCCCTCCAGATTGGTTTCATTTGATGAAGAAGTAATTCCTATGAAATATTGGCTCGATCGGATGCTGGGAAATAAATTATATATATGTGTGTGTGTGTGTGTGTAATTAAATAATAATTAAAACATTTAATAAATGAATCAATTTGAGGGCCCCCGGGCCCTCAAACATTAAAATAATCATTTACAAGAACCGAAATTAGTTTTTTTTTTAATCTGAAATGTTGATTTTATCAAAAGAACCTATGAAAAAAAGTTGTAAATCTAGTTCAAGGAGCATATTTTATCTTCCATAACTTTTTGCCGTACGACTAATGGTTTTAGGCAAATACAGGAGAAAAAAATTTACTCTAGTTCAAAATTTTGATGGTGTGATAGAGTTTCTTTCATATAGCAGGGAATTTGATCGGCGGACAGTGATTTTAACAACTTGAACATTCTCCCCCCCCCCCTAACTTTTGGTCAAAAATTGATAATACTCCTCCATTAATTCAACTCTCATCTTTGCCGCATCATTTACAACTCGCAATTTACTCAAGATTGCCACAGCGCTTTAAGGCAAATTTAATTTTCAAGCCATATTGATGGTTCTGTTTGTAAGAATTGATCCTAAATCTTTTGAAAAATGCTTTATTTTCATGAAGATGAATTATGCAATCCCCTTTTCAACACTTTCTGAGAAGTGAATATCCGACAGTCGACACTCCGCGGTTAACGGGAGGTCCCGTGGTACATTCAAGGTGAATGACTGTTTAGCTGGCACTGCATCTATTCCAAGACACTCGTAAACCTGAGAACTGAGTGCTGTCGCGCAAATGAATGTGTCACCAACCAGGCTTTGCTCTTATAAAAGACAAAAGCCGAAGAAAACAGCCGGCTGCAGCAAACCCTATCCTTCAGCACTCAGCAACCTGAGCAATCCAGTATGAGAGTTCGCTCCAGTCAACTGACGACGAGACCCCCAAGTCAATCATAAAGATCGACATTGAAATAGCCTCTGCATCTGAAACTTGTATGACTACTCGCTAAACATTTGCATTTTCGGCTGATAAGAAGCGTGTCACGCCAGAACTGTGTAAGTGCCAAGAAAGAAACGTTCAGGAGAGCAAATAAACGTTCTTAAAATTCGAATTATTTAAGAAAGAACAAAATGTAACAGTGCTTTCGAAAGTTTATGAAGATCTATAGCTCTATGTAAACAAATGTTGGGAAAACTTAATACCTTGGAGCCGTTCATATAGAACGTGGACAATTTTTTATTGCTTCCCCCCCCCCCTCCTACATCCACGTGAACTTATTTCATATTTTATGAAAATATGGATATTCTTGGTATTTAAAAGCAAAAATGCCGAAAGGAGTGGTGAATTGACTGAAAATTCGATGTTTCTTGGAAACATAAGCTTCGGGCGGATTCGGGCACCTTGCCGAGAAAATCCTCATCACAACTTGCCTACAATCATAACCATTGTAGGTGCCATAATAAAATTTCATTTTTAAAATGGTTTTTTTACGCTGTAATTAACATCAAATATATCAGTGAAATACCAGCAATATGTTACGAGGAAAATCGAAGGTTCAAAAGTGAACAATTTATTTAATAAAATGGTTAATATAAAAGAAAATTGAATTTTTCATCACATTTTTGTCTCTAATGAGCCGAAAAGTAAGATAGTTTGTAATTCTGTGTTTTTAATTGTGAATCTGTTTCATGCTCATTTTGCATGAAATTGTTCATGATAAAATAGTTTTCTTTTCTATCTTAATTTCAAATTTTTTTTCAATTTTTCTCGACTTTAAAAAAAATAGAGATAACCTTAGGCGCCGATGTTGTATGTATGATATAAAACTTATGCGGCTTAGCGGTCAGAAATTTCCTTTATCTTAGATCCAGCTCATTGGTCAACGTTTCGAACTGGTACCTGCTTTATTTTTTGGCCTTTGCTTTTTTTCACACAAAACCTTATTTTATAAAAAAAATGGATTTCGAAAGAGCAATTTAAACAAAATTTTCTTATAAGCTACATTTAAAATATGTTAACAGTAACAATAATCTGCAAAAACCACACTTCAAAAAAATTTCCGTTAGCAGTTTTTGGGGTTATGTCCTCTACTATGTAACTTCAAAAGGAACTTTATCACAAATTCAAGGCATAGGTGTAAACTTCTCAAATCTCTGGAAACCTCAGCATGTAATCCTCCGAATTACTTGAATGTTCAAGCCATCTCTTAATTCTTTTCTAATTTATTTGGAATTTTTATACTTCGGTCCAAACAGGAGTCTTGAAGAGGGACTGGTATCAGTCCGAAACGTTGACCAATGAGCTGGACCTAAAATAAAAGCAATTTCTGACCGCTAAGTCGCATAAGTTTTATATGATATTTAAAAAAATACATTTTGTCATAAAATCTTTAGAAAAGTAATAGCTGCAAAACTAATAGATGTTTTAAAAGAAACAAATGTATGTTAAAATTGTTCTGCTAAAAAAATCACATAAAGTTGATGTGTTTCATAATTTTTTATGGGCACAATTAGTGTAATAATATAAATAAATAATTACATAGTATAGAATTTATATTCATATTATACCAAACATTGTTTCGAGCAAAGAATTCTTCAATACATGGACTATAATCAGTTGTTTAAAAAATTGAAGAATAAAAACAATGTTCTTCAAGGTGTCAAATGGTGTTTCAAACATTTTTGTAAACAAATTTTCCTTCAGAGCTTTTACACAAAATACTAGTAAAAATGCTGTAAATAGGCCCACTGCTCAAAGACTTGTATTTTCACATGACCCCACAGCTAATAATATGTTGGAAAATTTTTGAAAAAATTCTGGTGTTTTGTACAACATGTTTAGAATGCAGTAGAGATCTTAAAATTTTAAAATGTTCAAAAATGTCATTTTTGCAAGCATCTTTGCTGCAGATTTTTATTTAGGAATTGGATGGAGCTATCGCGCCGTTTAATGGCTTGAATTGTAGGTTAATGTACACTGATTCCAATATTGTCCATGAAAGTGAATAAAAATTATATTTCAGCGCTGAAAGTAACTCAGAATAATCTTGAGTTTAATGAGGCAAAGCACGCGCCACAGTAGTAGAAAAAAGTGTAGAAAAAAAAGGTGTAGGAAAAAAAGGTTAGGAAAAAAAGTGGCAGGCAGAAGTTTTCCCCAGATGTGTCCACGACCTTTTCTCGCTCAGCAGGGCGGCCATCTCAAACTTTTACGTGGGCTGCACCCTTCTCTTCTGACAGAAGATTTTAATATTACTATACAGTATCAAGCTTGCACGCAAATTTTCTTGTAATTTGTTTATTTAATTCATTATATTTATTTCTGTATTATATTATAATTCTCATTAATCAGGCGGATAATTTGCTACTAAAATGGATGAAAAAAAATCGGCCCAAATTTGATTTCAACCGTTTTTTAAATAATTAGTCAAATGGTTATCTTTTTCAATTTTAATATTATTCTGTTTAGAATGGGTAATTTGAAAATCTTCCACTTCAAAAGTTATCAATTTTAGATCCTAATTTTTAAGAGAACATTTTAACTCAAAGAATTTTAAAATGCAGTTTTAAAAACCTAATCAATTAAAAATTAGAAGCGTTTGAAAACGTAAATTTTGGTTGAAAAATATTTTTACTTGATCAACTGTAAAATATAAATTAATTAATGATTTTTAAAACTGGACTGTGCTTTCAGAATTAAAAAGCTATTAATAATTGATTTTACAAGCCGATTCGAAATTAGTTCACAATGTTAGAATTCTCAGATTTCAACGTTAAAAATTAAACTGTTTTAATTTGAGAGTCTAATTAGTTGAACAAATGTAAACGCCCCATTGAAACTTTATAAACTATTCTCAATTTTAGAATAACTATCAAATGATATATTCATAATTGACGGATTTTATTAAATTCCAAATATTGTTTTAGTCTAAAATGTTTCATTTTTTAAGCATTCAATTTGAAATTTTATATTAAGAAATGAAACAATCACTTAATATTTAGAAATATCTGACTGTTAATTCAAAATCAGTAATCATAAATCAAATATTTAAAAGTAAAGACAAAATAAGTAAACCTACAACGTTACATTTTTAATTGTTCTCTTTTTTAAAAAAAATTGATTTGTAAGCCTAATAGTTGAATTTTGGTGTATAAATAAAAATTGGACACTTATTATTCTTAAAAAAAAATTCGAGTAATTTGAAGATATTTTTAGAAGTTTTTAAATAATTCAAAATTATTTGAAAATTTGAAATGATTTCAAATAATTTGAACGAAGTGTCTGCTTGTAGCAAATATTCGGCTATTCGTACCGAAATTTTGGTGCAAATAGGCCACGTCCTAATTTAAAACAAAATATAGATTTTTTCAGATTTCGAACAAAAAATTTAGAAGATCTTTAAGAATTGTTGAAGGCTTTGAAAGAATAAAAAGCATTTTCCTAAGATTCCTCGGAAAATTGGAAATGATTTTTTATTTTAAAAAATCAATTTCAACAGAATATGTGAAAACATTTAGAAAGGTTTACAAAATTGTAAAAAATGAATGTGGAAGATTTAAAGGATTTTTTTTTTTATTCGGAAGGATTTTGAAAAAAATGTTTCGAAAAATTCGAATCATTTTAAAAGCTGCTTACAAGTTCTAAAAAATGTCTATAATAATTTAAAATCTAACAAAATCTAAAACAACATCTATATTTTTAAAGATTTTGAAATAAAATTTTGAAGCATTGTAAGGATTTTAAAACTATTTAAAATTAAAATAATTTCACTTTTATTTAAAGTAGTGTTCAGCTTATATGTATATATTGAAAATAGTTTATAAAGTTTCAATGGGGCGTTTACATTTGTTCAACTAATTAGACTTTCCAACTAAAACAGTTTAATTTTTAACGTTGAAATCTGAAAATTCTAAAATTGTGAACTGATTTCGAATCGGCTTGTACAATCAATTATTAATAGCTTTTCAATCTTGAAAGTACAGTTCAGTTTTTAAAATCAAATTTGAGCCGATTTTTTTCACCCATTTCAGTAGCGAATCATCCGCCTGATTAATGACAATTATAATATAATACAGAAATGAATATAATGAATTAAATAAACAAAATACAAGAAAATTTGTGTGTAAGCTTGATACTGTATCATAATATTAAAATTTTCTGTCAGGAGAGAAGGGTGCAGCTACCCTAAAAGTTCTGAGACGGCCCTGCTGAGCGAGAAAAGGTCGTGGACACATCTGGGGAAAACTTCTGCCTGCCAATTTTTTTTCTAACCTTTTTTTCTCACACCTTTTTTTTCTACACTTTTTTCTACTACTGTGGCACGTGCCTTGTCTCATTGAACTTGAGATTATTCTGAGCGACTTTTATCGCTGAAATATAATTTTTATTCACTCTAATGGACAATATTGGAATCAGTGTACATTGCCGTACAGTTCAAGCCATTAAACGGCACGATAGCTCCATCCAATTCCTAAATAAAAATCTTCAAGAAGGATGCTTGCAAAAACGACATTTTTGAATATTAAAAAACTTTAAAATCTACTGCATTCTAAACATGTTGTAGAACACACCAGAATTTTTTCAAGTTTTTTCCAACATATTGTTAGCTGTGGGGTCATGTGAAAGTACAGATCTTTGAGCATTGGGCCTATTTACAGCATTTTTACATGTATTTTGTTTAACAGCTCTGAAGGAAATTTTTTTACAAAAATGTTAGAAACACCATTTTGTTCAGAAAAATTAGCAGATTCGTGTACTCGTTATTAGAACCGCCTGACTTTTTTTCTCCGGAGATATTGCCTTCCAAAGTCGACGGTCGCCAATTTTTTTCGGCGATATTCGAGCAAGTGATTTTTTACTGTTTCAATATTTTTCGAAAAACTTAAGCTGTACGAAAAGAAGTTGTGCGAGATATAATATATTCCTCGGCTAGATCTACAACTTTTTTTCGATATTTTTTTAATAAACTTAATATTTCAGAAGATAATCTTATAAAATAGGTACTTGGTCCATATAAATGATTAGCTGAATGTTTAAAAGTTTGGGGGCAATATTTCCTCTTATCCGATAGGGCTGAAACTTTACAGGAATTACTTTTTCATCAAACGGTACCAGTCTGGAGAGGTGCCGTAGAAAATTCAAACGTGAAAATAAGGGCCACCCTAATATCTGAAATTCCAGACACAAGTTTAGAAAAAGTTCTAACTTTTTTCCCGTTACAATTTAAAGTTATTCGATTTAGTAATTCTGATTATAAGATTAGGAAAATATGAAAGGCAAACTAGAAAAAAAGATTTTTTTTCATTATCGAAAAAGCAGAGTATTGACAACTTTCTTCGTGAGAACTTCTCTCAGTGAGAAGTCAAAGTAGTAAGAATTATCGCTGATCACATTCTTCGAAAATTTTCGGCTTTTATTTGCCAACTTAATTTTTAATTATGTACCTACATTTAAAGTTCTCAATACCCTTGTTTCAGGTACAATTGGTCATGTAGCACATGGAAAATCCACCATTGTTAAAGCTATTTCTGGAGTGCAGACTGTTCGTTTTAAAAATGAGTTGGAGCGAAATATCACAATAAAACTAGGTAAGTAAAATACACCAAATATCATTAATATGACTGTCTAGTTAGGGACTGCTCGTAAATTATAGTTCGGGAGCTGACGACCGTTTTCATGTATCATTTTATACCGATTGAAAGTTTTAATATTGTCTATTTTTCATGTAAAACTTACGAAATTGCCAGTCTAGTACCTCCCCTCTGGTTGCAGCTAATTTAATTTTGCAATTGAAATTAAAAAAAAAAAAAAAGGTTGATTTTGGCATGGGTTTCTACCGCCTGGCCGTTTGAAGACCAGTTATCTTTAATGAACAACACTGAGAAATCCGCGTGCCAGACGTTTCGTCCGGTTGCAAGATGGCGCGGTAGGGTAGGGTGCGTTAGGGATTTAATGTGTCCTGCCTACTTTAAGACTATCTATCCTAATTTGTGCACAATAGTGAGTTAAAAATTTTATTCGTAATTCACGTAGGTGGTTAAACTCATACCTCGATTTTTTTAATAGCGGAAAAACAAAAAAATTCCGGGTATGAGTTAAAGCGCCCTAGTATATCAATTAGTGAATACAAAATATAAAAATTTATAAATAAAGTGTTCCATGTGTAATTTTCATATTGTACAGTATGTAAACACGTTTTATTTTCAGAATGCATTTTTTAAATTAATTAAATAATGATAGAAAATATCGCAAGTAATCGATCTGCAGTTATTAAATTTATGAAGCAGTAACTATTTAAGACTAAAAATATAATTTTTTTAATCAGCAAACGTAAAACGTTCCACTGCTCCTAGATTTCGTGTTATAATCTTGATAATTCTGGATTGTGCGAGATTCACCCAGCCGGAGGCTAATCTCATAAAGCGGACCACGGAATGACTTAACTTTCCCTTGAGGATCTCTATTTTTATACATATGATAGCTAGATATGTATGATTGCTAGATTAGAAAAGATCCATTCAATCCGTAAAACCTCTATTAATGATCAAATATCGTTGGAAAGGGTAGTAACGAGGTATCCTTGAAGAAAAAAAAGCATTTCTCACGTCTGAAGTTGTCGAACTTTAGCATTTTATTCGTGATTTTATTTTTTTAATTCAAATGGATCCAAATAGGCTTGCCACTAACTAAAGTATCGAAAAAAAATATTTCAGGCTGGTAGGATTTTTAATCACTGCTCATTTCTAACATAACTGAGCTGCTGATCCTTCTGTCGTGTCCTACATTACTATTTTAGGCTCGGTTCAGTTATCTCCATGGTAATGTCTTTTAATTTGTTGTATAATAGCTTTAAAGGAAAAGGTTCGAGCTCTCATTTAATCCCTGTTGAAGATGCGAGCACGTTTCTTTTTTTTATGGGCTTCCAAAAAATAACAAAAATGCGTTTTTTAACCTCTTGACCCTCATTCACTCAAAAAGTTGACGTGCTATTGTATTTTTTTCAACGGATGCATATTCTACCCGGAAAAATCCAATAAGAATCACCTGGAAATGTTTCACCCTTTAAGACCCTCTGAGAGCTTTAGTTCCCAAAATCGCGTTCAAAAATGCATAACTTTGCAAAAAAATATATATATTTTCGATTTCTTTGTAGCGTAGGCAAGTGGATTGTTTCTTTTATTTGTAAAAAATTTGAAACACTATAAATATTAGGTATTTTCACTTCAACCAGCAGCTAACTTCACTTCGTTGATTGCTGAGGGGAAAACAAGGGACCAAATGCATGGGGCAAAGCTTTATTTTTGTAATATCGTTGTAATGAATAATAATTATTATCATTTTATTATGTCATTTTGATAGTTGCTAAAAAATAAAAACTATTTTTCCAATGCACTTATATAGAAAAAATTAGTTTTTACGAAGATATTAGCAAAATAGGGCAAAAATGGACCGAATCCTATGCAGTGATAAATGGGGCAGTGATTTCTTTTTTGTATTAAGTATTTCGGTTAGATGTTTATTTGACTAATAAATGACAGTTTCTCTTTAATTTTATTGTGACCTTTACGAAACTCTTCGACTTTTTCTCTCCCTCATTAAAAGTTTTTTTTTTCAGTTACGCTTATATAAAAAACTCTACATTTCTTGATAACTAAATTTTTCAGTTATTTTTATCCGTGCGTGTATCGTAGTTTTCCCTGAGAAATCTTAAAAATATTTCTCATGTTTGAGATATTGAGAAAGATGTTAAATTTGAGGCTCTTGATCAAATAAGGGGGCATACATTTTTTAGCTCGAGTGAAATGCTGTCTCGTCCTTAAGAAAAATTTTTTATAGCTTTCATTTCTAGAAATACAATAACGTAAGAAACTTACTTGAATCCCATAAAAAAATATTTCTAAAAATTCTTGTTTTCACCTTGTCAGGGTTCATTTGCACTTGAGTCAAAAAAATATATGTCGCATTATTCAATCCGGAGCCTCAATTGGATGTTAATAGTGAAAAATTTACTCACAATTTGTTAAAATTAAATGCATACATTTTTTTATTTGACATAACAATTGGTTTCATAGATATGGGGGATTGGGAGAGATAACTTTTTTGCTTCAAAGCACAATTTTGATGAAACTTAGATAACCTAAAATTACTTACCCTTGGGTTTTTTGGGTCGCTAATAAGGAATCTGAAATCTGATTTTCAAAAACTATTTGGTTTCATTTATGTTTATGGTTTCGTAGGAAACCCTTATAATTTTGTATCAGTGTCTGTCTGTTTCTTCTGTCGCCTATAAAAAAACTGTTCAAACTATAGCGGAGACCGTTTGGAAAAATGTGCTTCTTATAGGAATTGAAAATATATTAAAGTAAATGTATGGGAAGGGCAAGTTGAGAGGAGAGGAAAGAAAATTGTTTGTACACGCACGGATGAGAGACAAAGAAATCCCTAGGGGCTCGCCTATCCCTCGGGAACTTCCATATTCCTTGGGATCCCTTGGGACACTCGTATCCTTTTGAGATCCTCTGGAGGACCTCCACTCTTGCCCTTTGGGACTCTACTCGACATGATTAAAATTTCATAACAGGTGTCTTAACTACAATTTATTCAAAATTCTTACGAGATAATACATTTTTGAGACCATATTTTCAACGCACGCAAATGTACGAAAAATACAAAAACTATTTAAATCGGCTTTGAGGCAATTTTGGTTCGTATTTTTCCAGAGAATTTTTGTTGCTGAAGAAAAGAAACAAGAACTTTAAAAAAGAAATTTAAAAATGATAAATTATAATTATTTTGCATAATTGACATGTTATAAAATTTTTTAATACATTTTTATATAAATTATGATTATAAGTTTTTAAGAATATATTACATCTGTCATAGTATATTGTAACAAGTGTGGGAAGTAGGCAGTTTCAAACGAGTGTGAAATTTGCTGTATTGTGCCAGAGGCGAATCGAAGGTGAGTTATGGTTGAGTCGAAAGTGAGCCGAAGGAGCCGGCGGTGAGTACTACAAACTTCACAAGAGTTATAACTAACTACTATTAACACCTGTTTTACCTGCACTCCGAGAAATAATTGGATAGTCTGACCGGTAAGTTGGTTGCTGTAGCCAATTTTGTTGGACGCTGTGACGCCATCCACTTAGGTGGCTAAGTCAGTCACTTTTAATGGACACACACCTGTAAAAAATGAAAATTTGTATATAAAATCGTTTAGGATTTTATGTTATGATCCCCTGTTTTATTCTTTCCGATCCTCGAGCAATCTTCCCTGTTGGTAATTATGCAATTTTATGAAGAGCAAGGAATACGACGCTTTTCGCTCGAGATCGTTAAGGTCATGTTATGCTAGCCTCAAAATAATTATTGGACATATTTTTTGCAGCAATTCACGTCCATATACCAGAAATTGAGGATAAAGCAAAAGTTCACTAGGTTCTTCTATTTTATTTCCTAAATTTTCACCTCGATATCTCAATTCGTGTGGACGTAAGTTGTTGCAAAAAATATGTCGAAAAATTATTTTCAGGTTAACATGACATGTCCTTAAGGGCATGTGATACTTAGAAAATTATAGATTTTAGCAGTGTTAGGTTCCCCCGGCTTTTTTCCTACAATAATAAATATTTTGCCTTAAAAATTTGGGGAATGAT
>JAABKJ010009786.1:0-11119 GCA_011634705.1 Andricus grossulariae
TCCAGTTAGAAAAGCATTATTTTTTAAAATGATGATATGCCTATAATGTAGACAAGAAAAAAAACTCTTCTTTCAACGGTATGAGGCTCAAACATAAAATATCCAGATTTCTTACGTGAATTGCTTCTAACCTAACTTTTAGATTATACTTTTTTAGATAGTGAATATTTCATGTATAAATTACTAAAAATTTATTTGAGTTCAGTTTTGCTTCAAAATGAGTTAATTTAAGCTTATAATATGTTGAAATTTACATGATATAGTAACAAAATGTTTTTTTCGATAAAACAAGTTTCAACAGGAAACGTATTTTTTCATACTGTACTCGATACAAATTCCATATATGACACTTAGTTTCCGATAAATCCTTTTCTTTATTCATGAATTGTTTCATACTATGAAACACTATAGTAAAATTATTTTGAAGCACAAATTATAATGCATTTATAGAATTGTAACTGATTTTTTAAGTTCAGATTTTGGCCGTATTGAAAGCATATTGCATATTGAAAGAGTATTGAAATGAAACAGATCCTAATAACCCCTTTTAGAATCGGCGTATCAATTCCAATTTCTTACTTGCTCACTACGTGGTTCGAAAGGATTAACATTTCTCCTTTTCATAAAATGATTACATAGTCAGCACTGACTTTGAGCCACAGAAAACTACTGAAAATTATACTACTGAGCTAAGTTTGCATTAGTAGTAAGCCCGAGTGATCTGTAAATAAAAACAGAATCCGTACCTAGCACCAGCTGCACAGAAAAGTCTAGTTTTTGTTATACCTTTTGTTATACCTTAATTATCGCTGTTTCTTATTTTTTTATCTATCGTTTAGGGGAAGCCTCCCTACAGTGAATAGCTTTGTATAGTGAATAAATTATAAACAAAAGTGAAATGCCTGAACGAAACTTAATTAAAAGATTTCTTATGGATAAAAAGTTACTTATTTTATAATACTTTCCATGAAAGAATTTTGTTGAAAGTTTTGGATGTAAAACATTCTTTTTTATGGTATTTCTGATAGAAAACATATTTAGGAATTGGAACAAAAATCATTTGTTAAAAGCCTATTTTGATTAAACTATCTGACTTAATATATCTGTTATATATTTTATAGCTGGATTATCGTGAAGAAAATATAAATGTCATGAAATTCCACACATAAAATTGATGATCCTGAAAATAATTACAGATTCAGAAGGCAGCTTCACTTCTTTTATTCATTCTTTCATTTTGATTCGTATAAAAACGAAGACTTGATGACCGTGCTTAGCGATAAAAGTTGCATTTCGCAGGTGTAAAGTTGCGATTATGGTTATAACCGAGGTTTTACCTTCACGTCGAACGACGACGCGATGTATAGATCGCTTATGCTTGACGCATCGGTGAGGCGAAAATGCTCGCACCTGATATAAACTTCGTTTTTTGACGAGAAATGCCAGGAAAAGCTATGAATTCCAGATAGTGGAAGGAAAGAAATGAAAAGCTGGAAAAGTGCATCGTAAAAATCAGACACCTCGCGATTGAGAAAGAGTAACATTTCAGTTATAGGACACACTGAATCAATCTTAAATAACCCTATTTAGGTTCCTAATAGAAAAACAGTTCAACTTATATTACTATGAGTAATGGTTAGAAAGTTAAAAAAATGTTTAATTTCCATCATGGTTTTTTACATACACTAGTATCATCAATCGCGCGTTAAGCGTGCGTATAGTTTTTTTGATTTGAGGGTAAACATAATATTTTATACTCAATAGAAATTTCGAATGACTATTTATATGTTAAAAGTTTTTGGACACTTAAATTCAAACTTTATTTAGATTTTAGAAAGAAAGTAAGAAACTTTGAAAACACTTCATAAATTTTAGAAAATATTTTTGAGTTTGAAAATCTTTTTAATCCCTTTAAAACTTCTGAAACATCTAAATATCTATTTAACTGACTGAGACTTTTCCTAAAATTTTGAAAAATCCTTCAAAATTGAAAACCATTGCCTTAAAATCTTCCAGGATTTTTTGTCGACATCTTTGCAAATCTCTAAAAAAATTTCTCAGCAAATTAAATTTCGGAGTGAAAAATCATTTAGACTTTTCCCACGAATATATATAACATTTTTGTATTCTCTTGAAACCTTTTAAAATTATTTGAAAGCCTCTAAATCTTTTGTTAAATCTGTAAAATGCAACATCTTCTCAAAAATTTGTTGAAATCTTTACAAGTTTTAAATTATTTTTGAATATCTTCAAAACCTCTAAGCCTTCTAAATATCTTCTAAAATGACTCGATTTTTTCCTAATTTTTTTTTTCAATTCTGCAAAATTTTTAAAACTGCCTTAAAATCTTCCAGATTCTTTTTCTACAATCTGGGACACTTTTGGGAATGTTTTTAAATCCTTTTTAAATATACTTTTAATATTAATTTTTCAAAATAAAAAATCATTTAAAATATTTCCTAATCCCTTAAAGTTACTTGATTTTTCCCTAATATTTTGTCATCTCTCAAAATAAACAAATGCTGCCTTTAAAAATTTCAGGTTCTTTTTCGAAATTTCTGGAAATCTTTAAAAATCTACATTTAAAAAAAAATGGTTTCATGTTTCAAAAATTTTGTAATCTTTGCAAAATTGAAAAATTTTGCTTTAAAATCTTCTACATTCTTTTTCGGAATCTTATGGAATCGTTTGAAATTTTTTGAAATATTTTTAAATTTTCTCTTAAAATCCATTTTTCAATATAAAAAATCATTTGTAATTTTCCCAGGAATCTTAAGAAATTTTGTTTGATGCTCTGGAAACATTTCAAAATTCCTAAAAAGTTCCTTTGTTTTCAAAATATAAAAAATTCTACATTTTATTTTAACTTTTTTTTTGAAATTTCTCAAGATTTAAATTATATTTTAATCTTTTTAAAACTTCTAAAACTTCTTTAATATCTTTTGAAATAATGCTGTTCTCCTAAAATTTTTTTAAATCCTGCAAAATTAAAAAAATGATCTTAAAATCTTCCAGATTCTTCTTCGACATATCTTGAAATATTCTAAACTTAAAATTAATCGTTTAAAATAAAACTTGAATGATTTTAAATTTTCCTAGGCATCTTATTGTCGTTATCAATAATTTTGTTATTGCCGGTACCAATAAGTTTCTTTTACCTGTACCGACAGTATATACACTTCGTATAATATAATAGATATAAAATATTACATATTTCAAATTGTTGTCCTTAATTTCTTTTTTCTCATCTCTTTAAAAATGTAAAAAAGTCTCGGAAAATTTTTACAAATTATATAGCATGGTAGCAGAATGTTAGGAACAGAATTATTTTCCAATATTAAAAAATCATTTGCAATTCAAATTTTCTCTTTTATCAACAAATGTTTAGAAACATTGAGAAATAAATGTTATTATGAAGTAAAATATCTTGTTTAGGAATTTCGATTTACTAAATTGATAGTGTCAAAAAGTCAAGAACAGAATTGTTGCCATTATTATTGAACAATCATTTAAAATTAAAATTCAAGGTAGGAGCTCGAGGGACCGCCTTTTTTTAAAATTGAATATTCCCGACTCTTCTGCAATCATCCATAATTTACCAAGTATTGTGTAATACCTTATGATTGTTTTTACTTTTGCCGAAATCTGAATTAGGAAATTTTTAAGAAGTTAAATTTTCTTGTATGTTTCACGAAGAAATAAAAATTGCGTTCTATTTGAAAAAGTTTAAACAACTGAAATGGAAAATACGTATGAAGTTGAGACTTCTTAGAAATAAAACCTTGACTTAAAACTTGAAAAGCGATGGACGGATCATTGCAAGACAGTAAAACTAAACTTTTATGAATCAGATTGGACCATTTTATTCGACTATTTTACAGCTGTGTGTTCGTTAGTATGTACTATCTTGACTGTAAAATCTATCCTTGATCGTAAAACCCTTCAGTATCAGACTCGACGGAATTCGAAAGGCTATATTGCGAAAAGCAAGGAGAGTACACTGAAAAATAAATTCTGATGTTAAACTGACAAGCTACTTTATGTACGAAAAATTCTACTTTAGCTACTTTAAATTTAAATATATTGTTCATTTTCAGAGAATAACAGTTTAAAATTATAGGGATTGCTCTTAAATAAAAAGGTATAATTTTGAATCATTGTAGTATCAAATTTTTAATGAGAAATACGCAGAGCTACCACAGATTAATGTACTTGAAAAAAGTGGAAGAGGGACTAATTTAAGCTAAAAAGTGACTGACAGTGACTACTGTTCACACACAAAGAGGCCTGCAATGTCAATAAAAACACTCATGTACTCGAAAGTTTCTATTCCATTACACATATAATTTATCGGTTTGGATTTACGAGATGAGATGAAATACTATTGCTGAATTCAGGGATGAGAGGGATATAGGTCAAGTTTCCATGAAAATACACGAATTTTCGACAAAATACATGAATTCTCAATCAAATTGTTGAATTTTCTACTAAAAGAGATAAGTTTTTACCAAACATAGAATATGGTCAAATTTTCAGTTAAAATCATTAATTTTTAAACAAAATAGGTACCTTTTTCACCAAAAAAGATAAACTTTCAACTAAAATGAATCTTCAACCAAAATAATTAGTTTTTAACAAAGTAGTTCAACTTTTAACCATAAAAGATGAATTCTCGATGAAAAATGTAATATTTCAAACAAAAAAGACGAATATGCAAAAAAATATTTGAATTCCTAATGAAAACAGTTTATTAATTTTCAACCGAACAGTTGCATTTTTAACAAACAAAAAAAAGAAATCTCTACCACAAGTGATGAATTTGCAATAAAATATATTAATTTTTGACCAAAACCATTAATTATTTTCAACCAAGACGATACATTTTCTACCAAAAAGACGAATTCTTAACAAAATACATAAATTTTGAACCAAATAGTTGAATTTTCAACCTAAAAGAAGAATTTGTAACCAAAAAGATTGATTTTATATCGAAAAAGACGAATTTCCTACAAAATTTCAACAAAATAGTTCAATTTTCAACCAAAGATATGAATTTCCAACTAAAATAATGAATATTCAGCCCAAAAATTTATTTTGAACAAAATAGTTGAACCCTCAATCAAAACAGATTATGTATTGTCAACCAAACAGTTGTATTTTTAACCAAAAAGTAGTACATTTTTACCAGAAAAGAGATGAGTTTTTAAAAAACGAGTTGAATTTTCAACAACAAAAAAAGATATGTTTTCTACCAAAGGCGTCAATTTTCATTAAATAGAGTTGAGTTTTTGAATTAAGGTTTCGAATGTTTTGGAAAACCTTTGACTTTCAATTCCGAAAAGATGAATTTTCAACTAAAAAGGTAATTTTCAACGAAGATAGCTGAATATTCAACCAAATAGTTGCATTTTTAACCAAAACAGATGAATTTTCTAGCAAAAGAGATGAATTTTCAACAAAAAGTTGAGTTTTCGAGCCAAAAAGTCGAATGCTTTAGAAAAAATTTAACTTTTAAGTCCAAAATGATAAATTTTCAACAACAAAAAAGTTCATTTTGAACCAAGAAAGATAATAATTAACCAAATAGCTGAAGTTTCAACGAGGAAAAGCATTTAGAACGAAATAGTTATACTTTCAAGCAAAAGAGACGAGTTTTCATTTAGAAAGGTGAATTTTTACCCAAATACTTGAATTTTCAATTAAATGGTCGAAATTTCGTACAGGAAAGATTACACAAAAACCGTTTTATTTTCAACCACACCACGCAAGATTATTTCATAGGCCAAAAATACAAATTTTTCAGAAGACAGTTGAATTTTCAACAAAAAAGTTAATTTTCAACCACGTAAGATGATTTTTTGGGCCAAAAAGAGAAATTTTTCAGAAGACAGTTGAATTTTCAACGAAAAAGTTAATTTTCAACCACGCAAGATGATTTACCTATCCAAAAAGACGAATTTTCAACAAAACAGTTGAATTTTGAGAAGCATTCTTTTTATTCTCTTGAAACCTTTCAACATTATTAAAAAGCTTCTATTATTTTTTACATCTGTAAAATTCTGCATTTTCTTAAAAATTTGTTGACATCCTTACTAGTTTTAAATTATTTTCAAATCTCGTCGAAACTTCTAAAACTTCTAAATATATTTTTAAATTATTCGAATTCTCCCTAACCTAAATATCATTTTAAATATTTCCAAAAATTTTAAGAAAACTTTTTTTTTCCCTTGAAACCTTTAAAAACGTTCAAAACTTCTAAATATCTCTTGGAAATCTTGTAAAATCTTTAAAAATCTACATTTTGTGAATGGAATTTTCATACCATAGGCATAGAATACTATGGATTTCATAAATAAATTAATTACATTTTGTTGTTTGTTTAGAAAAATCTAAAACGAGATGGATTAAAGTGACTAAAGCGGCCTTTTCATTAAACAAGTGACTGAAAAGTGACTTGAAAAAAGTGCCGAAAAGTGACTTAGGTGACTCTATGGCAACCCTGGAAATGCGTTATAATCCGATGCTGAAATTAAGAATTAAATTCTTTGATTGTACTACAATGTGGATAGAAATGAAAAGTCAATACTGCACCATCTGTTTTCCGTTTTCTAGTTTTAGGATCTTGTATGTTTTTCTTGCCAGTCTCGGTAGCCGTTTACGAGAATTCAAAGAGAGGCTTCAGTAATGCTAAACTTAAAAACAAGCTCGTTTATCTCAGAATTTGGACAGTCTGTTTGAACATTTCGTTACTGATCTACCCTCTAAACTCCAAAGTCTAAAGTTTAAAATACCAATTTCTTGTAATTTTCTTAATTTAAATATCATTCTTTGAACAATATTTGAATTCCTCGTATCGGATAATAAGATTTGTACATTATCATCATTCAGGATTGAGAAAGTTTTCAAGTTTTGGCGATGACGTATGTTTGTCTGTATGTCCGTTAACACGATAATACTCGAAAAACTGAACGGATCAAATGGAACTTTAGCACACTTTTTTTTGAGTCGTAAAAGAAAGACCGAGTTCTTTAACCCTTCCTTGATCAACAGTTATGGCTTTATCCATAGAAAATTCTATGCAAAAATCGAATACTCCCATTTTACGCCAAACGACGACAGATCCGTCAAAAAAGTTTGAAAGAAGTATTGTAGCTTTTCAAAAGAACTATTTTTCAATAATAACATTTTGTGTAAAGGTTATTATAAGATTATTCGCAAATAAATATTGATAAAGATTGATGAAATTTCTCTTCGAATACTTTTCATATTATCCTGGATAGAATTTCATTTTGTATCGAGCAATTCCCTCCTCTCTGTAGGCGTAGAGTATCAATATCAGCAGACTCTAGCCCTATTAAAAGTTTTCAAAAATCAGCCAATACTTTTTCAATGAGCCTGTTAAATCAACCGTTGGCTCAAGGCGATACTGCTCTTATTAATTCACCTCTGGGAGAATATTAAAATACGATTTATGAATATACTTAGAAAGTTTTATATAACATAATCTTTTTATGGTCTACAGTGTCTACACGTTAATCTACTTTGCCTTATGTCCTGAAGCTGGAATTTGGAAAAATTGTATCAAATAGGACTTTTCGTTGAGTCCTTCAAAGTCTAGATTAAATTTTATCGCCTTTTTCCAAAAGAAATTGAAGATATTTGAAATCAATTAAAAATGTTAGATAATTATTACATTCATTCTTACAATATATTCAATATTATAGAAAAATTATGGTTTTATATTCAGCAGGATCAGACTTTTAATTGATAAATCTTTTGAATTTGGGTCATATATTAATTGAAATTTTGAAAACCTTCAAACTTAGATATGAACTTGAATACTTTTTTATATATTAATGTGTTAAGTTGAAATGTTTGTCTAATCAAAGTTCAAACACTTTAATTTAAAATAATTTTCATTTCAGAATTTTGTGACTGGGGGGCTTTCAAATTTTCAAGAAGTTTCAATTTATATCTCATAACTGAAGCCGTTTGTGAAAAAGGTGCCTGATCGCTAAATTTCCGAATAATCAAAAACAATAAATTCACATAAATTTGAATTATTAATCCTATATAGATACTTTCAAATTAAATTAATAAACTCTTACGTATTGTGTTTATACGGAATTTCCAGGTTGATTTGCATTTAAATGCGACAAAAATGTTTCATAGAGAGGAAAAAGGATCTAACTAACTTTCCCCTATTGAAAAATCCCATACAGGAAACTATATAGGAACCTATATGGAAAACTACATCGGAAACTATAGGGGAAACTATAGGATACTTTATAGTAATTTTAAACCGGATGTTATATAGTTTCCCATATGGCTTCCTATATAGTTTCCCATCTCCAATGATTTTTATTCTATGCTTGTTTTTAGAATTGAAAAATATTAAAATTAAGAATGTTGAAGTTGAATGTTAAGCGATGGGAAAGGGCTTATTATAAATGATATGAAACTATGCAGGAAACTATATGGAAAACTACATGGGCAACTATATTTGAAACTATACGAGAAAATATATAAGAGACCATATGGGAAACTATAGATAGTAATTTGAGCCTGGATCCTATATAGTCTCCCATGTAGATTCTCGTATAGTTTCCTACATTGTTTCCTATACTTTATAATATGCCCTTCCCCATATCGCTTAACAATCAACTTCAATATTCAAAGTTTTAATATTTTACAATTCTAAAAACAATTATTGAATAAAAAATTGACATGGGAAACTATATAGATAACCATATGGGAAATAATGGGAAACTATATAGGATCCGAGCTTAAATTACTATATATAGTTCCCCATATGTTTTCCTACATAGGACTTTTTCATCCTGCTAAGATAAATTGTCCACGATGCATATTCTATTTGCCACTTCCGGAAATTCAAAACAGTTTCCTGGTTATCTTTATTTCTGAATAATTTTCCTGTACATTCTTGTTACTTCAGGATTCTTGTATCACGAACTATATAGACAAAAAATAATATCACAAAACTTTTCAGCCTTATTCAACCTCTTTTCCTAGTGACGTTTATACAATTTTTTTGCTTATTTTCACTCTAAATTTGAAACTACACTCTTTATTGCTCTTAAACTCAAATGTAAAATAGTTGAAATTTGAGCGCCTAAAATATTTTACATTTAAAAAATATTTAAATTGTATATATTCAGTGAAAAAATATTTCAGCTTTAAAGTTTGATTTAAATACTAAATTAGTTTAGTTTGAAATCGGTCGAATAAACATTTCTAATTTTTTTATTGGTAAGATTTAAATATAAAATTTGAGACTGCTCAAAACTCCTATATACGGATTTGAAATTCAAGTGACTCAATTTTAAACGTTTGACTTTAAATGATTCAAAGTTAGAACATTAGATGCTGCATTTTATCGAATTTGAACATTCTATTTTAAAATTATTTAACTTTATACATTTCAATTTAAAAACGTTCACTTTCTAATACACTCAACTCCCGATTGAAGAACGGTTCACTGCCCGTTCGTCGCTATTCTGCAGTTCTAGGAATTCGTAAATCGGTGGTTCTTTTGTCGGGAGTTGAGTGTACTCTTTTTTAAAATTGCTATATATTTGTTAACTGTACCAATTTTATATTGGATAATAAGTTCTGTCTCTGGTTTTCACATCTTCAACATGTTTAGTCTTCAAGTATTTTTTAAAGAGTGTTATGATACATTGTTTTTTTATTTTGTACTTTATTTATTCATAAAGATTTTTTGTAAGTGCTTCAATATCATACAGATGCATTTTATTATTTTCATAGACGCACCTCGAGCTAAATTATGTCTTGCTCGATATTATGGTGTAACCAAAAATTTAATTGTAATTATAAAAATTAATTAATAATACTTTTAATTAAAATATAGAAAAGTTAAATTAATTCTGATAAATGATTTTCTAAGTTGAAAAAATTAAATTTTCACTGCATGCGGTAACATATTCTATAGTTTCGAATAGAATAATTTAGCAGATGTAAAACGAACAAAAATATAACGGGGAAAAGGGGACGTTTTTCGAGAATAGAGGGAAAAGGGTGATTTTGGAAAAAAGGAGAAACGCAGGGAATAGGGGAAAGACTGTGATTCCTGATATTTTGTATTTTGTTTTATAAAATTGTTATCCATCCATGAGGTTGAATTTATTTTCATTATTTAGTCCCATTTAAGAAGTTTTTAGCATAATTTAGATTTTAACCTCTGATAAATATAAATTAAATAAAACTTTGGTTTCACTTTGATAAAAACATTATACTCAGGTCCCGTTTTGAAAAACGGCTTCAAATATAAATTGTAATATTGTTTTTAATGAATGAGATGTGCTTTATAGTCACAACTTGTTACTTTTTTCTGAATTTGTGTTAAATCTTTCCAATCTTAAGTTAAATTTATATTAAGAATCCAAATTTTGAAAAAATTAATTAAAAAATAAATTCCGTTCTAAAGTTGGGTTTGAAAACTGAATTATATCTTGTATATTTTCTTTCACCAATGATTATGAAAGGATGTTTTCAAGGTTACTAAAACTTCGTTTTATTCGAGAATCCCAAACCAGATTCTGAAGAGTGAAAAAAAGCAGAGCAGATCTCGACGAGTGGATTAATAATATGAAACTACCGGACAATAGATTCCTTTGAAAAAATTGAGGACAGTCCCTTTCCCTTTACAGTCAGGGGAGGATTCAATTACAGGGACGATTCCTGGCATGGACCCAAAAAACGAGGCTAAATTTATCTATGAAAAATTCTTGATGATTCAATTGTCTCTCATACATACGCACATAAAATGTCCAGCTATATTGTATTGTGCAGGATACCGAAAATTGATCATGAATCAACCAACCAAATGCAAACCAGGAGCCGAAAAGCTATTTTAGAACGCGTATTGTCGACTCAGATACGAGATATAGCCACTCATGAAAAAAGGACAAAGCGATTTGAATTTTTCAAATTTAATCGAAATTTTCGTTCAAATAAATACAGTACCGCCTAGGAGTATGAGGACACCTAAAAAAATAGCGATTAAGGCCATGTGACGAGTGGGTCACGTGACCGGCTTCCTACTTTACCGACACTTTTTTTATTTGTAAACTTATTT
>JAABKJ010009787.1:0-11119 GCA_011634705.1 Andricus grossulariae
AAATAACAATTATTAGATTTTTCGTTGAAAATTCATCTTTTTAGATTGAAAATTCAACTCCGTGGTTGAAAGTTGAACTAGTTTCTTAAAAGGCTATTTTTTTATTCAAAGATTCATAATTCTAGTTGAAAAATATTTTTTTTGTTAGTTACAAATTATTTTTTTACACTGAAAATTTAATTAATTTGTTGAAAATTCAACTGTTTTGTAGAAAATTTATATTTTCGGCTTTGGTATAAAATTAAATTCTTTGGTACAAAATACATTAAATGTTGTAATTTTTTGAAAATTCGTATTTTCTGGTATAAAATTCAACTATTTGGATAAAAATTTACGAATTTTGTTGAAAAATTATCTTTTCCAGTGGAAAATCATTATTTTGTTGTTAAAAATGCAACTGTATTGTTAAAAATTAATCTGGTTCAGTTGAGGATTCAAGTTGTTTTTTTAAATTCATCTTTTTTGGTTATATTTAACTGTTTTTTAATTAATGTTAAAATCTTTTTGGTTTAATATCAACTATTACATTTTTTGTTGAAAATTAATATTTCCAGGTTGAAAATGCCACCTTTTTGTAGAGAATTTTTCTCTTTGGTTTGAAAATTCAACAGTCCTGTAGAAAATTTGTTTTCTTTTTATTGAAAATGAATTTTTTAATTCAAAATTTGACTATTTGATTTTTCGTTTAAAATTGATCTGTTTTAGTTGAAAATTCAACTCTTTGTTTGAAAATTTGTCCTCTTAGTTGAAAATTCAACTCTTTGTTTGAAAATTTGTCCTTTTAGTTGAAAATTCAAATCTTTCTTTGAAAATACATATCTTTTGCGGAAAAATGGTCTGTTTTGGTCGACAATAATCTTCTTGTTTAAAAATCCATTATTTTAGTTGGAAATTCGTGTTTTTTTTTGTTTTTTTTTAATTGAAACTTAATTTTTTACGTAAAAATTTAACTGTTCCATGTTTTTTTTCAAAACTTATATTTTTTAGTTGAAAATTTAACTTTTTCAGTTGAAGATTTTTCATTTTAGTTGAAAATCCAGCTTTTTTGTTTATAATTCAACTATTCCTGTTGAAGATTCATTATTTCTAAGTGAAAATTTATCTTTTTTGTTTAAAATTCAACTTTTCCAGATGAAGAATTTAGTTAAAAATTCATCTTTTTGGTTGATAATTCTACTATTTCAGCTAAAGATTCATAATTTTAGTTGAAAATTCAACTATTCCAGTTGAAGATTCATCATTTTAGTTGAAAATTCAATTTTGTTTTGTATAAAATTGATCTGTTTGTTCGAAAATTCACCTCCTTTTGTTAAAAATTCAACTATTTCTTTGAAAATTCATGTCTTTTGTAGAAAAATCGCTTTTTTTGGTAGAGAATTAATCTTCTTGTTTGAAAATGAAATCAAATTAAATTAAATTTTCTGACTGAAAAATTAAGTATTCCATTTTTGGGTGAAAATTGATCTTTTTTAGTTTAAAATTCAACTATTTGGTTGAAAATTTGTCTTTTTTAGTTGAAAATTCAACTTTTGGAGTTGAAAATTCATAATTTTAGTTGAAAATTCATCTCTTTGGTTATATTTAACTGTTTTTTAATTATTGCTAAAATCTTTTTGGTTTAAATATCAACTATTACATTTTTTGTTGAAAATCAGTATTTCCAGGTTGAAAATACCACCGTTTTGTAGAGAATTTCTCTCTCGCTTAAAAATTCAACAGTCATGTAGAAAATTCGTTTTCTTTTTATTAAAAATGAATTTTTTAGTTGAAAATTTAACTATTCGATTTTTGGTTTAAAATTGTTTTAGTTGAAATTCAACTCTTTGTTTGGAAATTCATGTATTTTTTTTAATCGTCTTTTTTTATATAAAATTAATCCTTTTGTTTGAAATTTAACTATTTGGTAGAAAATATATGTATTTGGTTAACAATTCGTCTTCTTTGCTACAAAATCAATTTTTTTTGTGTTAAAAATGCAACTGTATGGTTGAAAATTAATCTGTTTTAGTTGAGGATTCAAGTATTCTGATGAAAATTTGTCTTTTTTGATTATATTCAACTGTTTTTAACTAAAAATTAAAATCTTTTTTGGTTTAAATATCAACTATTACATTTTCTGGTAAAAAGTAGTATTTTTCGGTTCAAAATTCAACTTTTTTGTAAAAAATTTGTCCGTTTGGTTTCGAAATTCGACAGTTTGGTAGAAAATTCAACTTTTTTGTGGAAAATTTATGTAGTTTGTTGATAATTTATCTGTTTCGTTCAAAATTTAACTACTTGGTTGAAAATTCAGTTGTTTTGTTAAAAGCTTACTTTTTTATATTTTTTTAAGAAAACTAAAGAAATATATTTACCTAAAAGCGTCCCACCAGGCTTGGCTCTGTGCCAAATTGACATAAGGTTTATAACTAAAGCTATAGTGATGCGCCACCGCCGCCATAAACATTTCTATGCAAATTAAGAAATTCTGCAGTTTGGACGAAATTTGTCTGATATCTTTAGTGTTATCTGTGTCAAATATACTCGATATCACGTTGCAGTAGACCAGAATAGCAATCAATACACCTTGGCTGAAAAAAAGTAAAAAAAAAGACTTTATTACAAACTTCACAGTAGGGTGTCCATTTAAAAACTAAATATTTTATTCATACATATTTATACCAAATTTTTACTTTTTATAAAATAAATAATCCCTATTTTTCGTATTGATATTTGAGTAATGTGTAAAATATAAAAAAATAGGAGGTAATTTTTTTTTAAGAAAAAATCTGATAGGTTTAAAGTTTTTAAATGTTTAAAAATGCCAGATTTGGAATACCAAAGTTGCTCAAGTTATTAAAAAGGTTTTTACCTACTTATTTTTAATTTACATTTAAAAAAATGTCTTTCGTATTGTATTTCTCTTTGAAAAAGTATTTTAGGACATGCTCAAAGTATTTAAAGAAAAAAATTCAGGGAAAAGTTAGGGAATTCGACATTTTTAAATTTTAATTTGAAATTGTTTTATTCCGCTTATAAAAGATTTAATGTTAAAAATGTTACGAGAATAAAAATTTAGTCTTTGAATTTCAGTCAGTAATTTATTTGCCTTGTATTTATATTTTTTTCAGTAGCCTCATCCTGATTATTATATTTTTAGTTAACAAATTTTATTATTTGGTTGCGAATTCAGCAATAATTTTAGTTGAAAATTCATCTCCTTGTTTAAAAATTTGTTTTTCTTTTAGTTGAAAATTAATTTTTTTAACTGAAAATTTAACTATTCCAGTTGAAGATTTATCATTTGACTGGAAAATTCATCTCGTTGGTTGAAAGTTTAAATATTTTGTTAAAAACACTTTTCTGTTTGTTTGAAAATTTATTTTTTTAACTGCAAATTTAACTTTTCCAGTCGAAGATTCATTATTTTACTTGAAAATTCAAATCGTTGGTTCAAAGTTGAAATATTTTGTTAAAATCACTTTTTTGTTTGGTTGAAATTTTTTTTTTTTTCAACTAAAAATTTAACTATTCCAGTTGAATTTTTATCATTTGACTGGAAAATTCATCTCGTTTTTTGAAAGTTAAACTATTTTTTTGAAAACTCTTTTCTTTTTGGTTGAATAATAATTTTTTTCAACTACAAATGTAACTATTCCATTTTTGGTCGAAAATGAAGTGTTTGAAAATTTGTCTTTTTTGGTTAAAAATTGAACTACTTTGTTAAAAATTAATTTTTATGGTTGCATATTCATCATTTTACTCGAAAATTTATCTCTGGGTCAAAATTTGACTATTTGATTGAAAATTGTTATTTTCTTGTTGAAAATTAATTTTTTAACTGAAAATTTATTTTTTACGTTTTCGGTTGCAAATTCGTCTTTTTTGTTGAAAATTCATCTTTTTGGTAGAACACTGAACTGAAAATGTAACTATTCAATGTTTGGTTGAAAATCTATATTTTTTAGTTCAAAAATCAACTAGTTGGTTAAAAATTCATGCATTTTGTTGAGAATTCGTATTTTTTTGGGAGAAAGTTAATCTTCTTGGTTGAAAATTCATTTTTTGTTGTTGAAAAATCAACTATTTGGTTAAAAATTCCTCTTTCTAGTTGAAAATTTAATTCTTTGATGGAAAATTTAACTACTTTGTGGAAAATTTAACTGTTTTCAAGAAAATTTGTCTTTTAGGCTTGAAAACTCAATATTTTGAATGAAATTCATTTCTTTGATTGAAAACTTAACTATTTTGTTAAAAATCCGTTTTTCTTTGGTTGAAAATAACTTATTTTAACTGAAAACCTAACTTTTCTATTTTTGTTTAAAAATGTTTCTTATTTAGTTGAAAATTCATGTATTTTGGTGGAAATTCTTCCTTTTTGGTTAAAAATGCAACTATTTGTTATAAAATTGAACTGTTTGGTTGAATATTGAATTTTTAATTAAAAATTTATTTTTTATGGTTTAAAATTAGTTTTTTAAACTAAAAATGTAACTATTCTATTTTTGGTTGAAAATTTGTCTTTCTTAGTTAAAAATTCCACTTGTGGTTAATTATTTTGTTGAAAATTCGACTATTTGAGTAGAAAATTAATCTGCTTGGTTAAAATTCTTCTTTTTGGTATAAAATTTTACTGTTTTGTTGAAAATTCCTCTTTTTAGTTGAAAATTCGTCTATTTTATTGAAAATTTACGTATTTTATAGAAAATTCGTTTTTCTTTGTTGAAAATTAATTTGGTTATTTGAAAATTTAACTATTTCATTTTTGGTTGAAAATGAAGTTTTTTGTTGAAAATTTAATTGCTTTTACAAAAAATTAATCTTTTTGGTAGGAAAATTCAACTTCTGCGTTGAAAATTGAACTTATTTGTTAAAAATTAATTTATTTTTTGGTTCAAGATTGATAATTTTAGTTGAAAATTCATCTCTTCTTAATAATTAAACTATTTTGTTGAAAATTCGTCTTTTTGGTTGAAAATTCATCTTTTTTGGTTAAAAATTGAATTACTTTCTTAACAATTCATTTTTTTGTTTGCAGATTCATCATTTTACTCGAAAATTCATCGCTGGGTCAAAACTTGATTATTTAATTGAAAAATGTTATTTTTTTTGTTGAAAATTAACTTTTTAACTGAAAATTTAATTTTTCGGTTGAAAATTTATCTTTTTTAGTTGAAAATTTAACTATTTGTTTTAAAATTCATGTATTTTATTGAAAATTAGTCTTTTTGTAAAAAATTAATCTTCTGGGTTACAAATTCGTCTTTATGGTTGATAATTCATCTTTTTAGGTTGAAAATTCAACTCTTTGGTTAAGAATTCAAATATTTTGTTGAAAATTTAATTACTTTGTTTAAAATTCCAGTCTTTGGTTGAAAATTGAACTATTTTGTAAAAAAATCGGTACTTTTTTTATTGAAATAACAACTATTATATTTTTCGTTGAGTATTCATCTTTTTGTGGAAAATTTAACTTTTTCTGGTTGAAAATTCAACTTTTTTTGGTTAAAGTTTAATCTTTTTCATATGAAAATCCGACTATTTGGTTGAAAATTCTAACTACTAACTACTAACTACTAATTCTTAACTATGAACTTGAGAAACTTCAATATCAGGAAAATAATTTTTTTTGCAGCAAACATTGTTGTCCGCAAAGAACTAAAAATTTTTTCTCGAATAATTTAGTTTAAAAATTCATAGTTTTATAGAAAAATGGAACAAATCCATTTTCCGGTAAAAAATAAAGCTAAACACTGTCCACGCAAAGAGTTTAAGATAAAAAAAAGTAACAGAAAAAATTGTCGGCGACAAAAAACTAAAAAAAAAAAATTCTTGAATAATTTGGCTTCCAAAGTTTATAGTTTAAGATCAAAAGGGGAAAAATCCTTTTCATTAAAAAAAATGAATCACCTACCATAAAACGGGTTTAAAGATAGAAAAAGGCAAGAACGAAAAATTTCGGAAGCAAAAAACTAAAATCCTTTTTCCAGTAATGTAGTTTCTAAAGTTCATAGTTTTAGAGAAAACTTAAAAGGAAACGAATTTTTTTTCTTTGAATACTTTCAGCATGTCCTGAAATACTTTTCAAAAGATAAATACAGTATGGAAAGCATTTGTTTCATGTGAGTAAAAACCTTTTTAAAAACAAATTCAGGATGAATTCATAAAACTTCAAAACAATTCAAGTTAAATTTAAAAGAATTCAAATGAATTCGAAAAAATTTTAAAAATCAAAAAAATATCATTGATTTCTGTAAAATTGGAATGAATTTAGAGAAAAATTCAAGGGAATTCAAAGGAATTTGATGAAATGCCTAAGAATTCATAGTGACGTTAAAAGACTTCAGGATAAATTAAATAAGAAATTTTTAAAATAAAAAAAAAATCCATTGAAGTGAGTAGAAATGAGTAAATTTAGAAACATTCAAGTGAATTCCAAAGAATTAAAAAAACTCGGGATAAATTAACCAGAATTGAGCGTAAATTCCAACAAATAATTTTAAATCTCTTCAAATCTTTGAAACCCTACTAATTTCTAACCAAAAAAGTGACTAATGCCTACAAAACAAATTAAAAGAATTCAAATGAACTGGAAAAAAATTTTTAAATCGAAAAAATACATTTATTTCAGTAAAATTTGAGTGAAAAAATTAATTGAATTGAGTAAGTTTGACATGAGTTTAGAAAAAGAATTTGATGAAATGCCTAAGAATTTGAGGTGAGGTTTAAGGACTTCACGATTAATGAAACAAAAACTTTTTGAAAATCCATTGAATTGAGTAGAAATGTGAGAGAATTTAGAAGAATTCAAAATAATTTTAAAAAATCCAGGATAACTTAATAAGAATTCAGGGCGAATTCCAAATAGATTGCAAAAAATATTCGAAAATCTCTTGAAGTCTTAAATCTCACGAAATCCCTCACTTCTTGTGAATTAATTCTTTGAAATCCTTTGAAATATCTTAAAACCTTATAGGTTCTATAAAATCCTTCCATATCTTTGGAAATTTTTTACAACCACGTGAAAATTTTGTCAAATCTCTTAAAATTATTAAAACTCTTGGAAATACTTTGAAATTGTTTAAATCTCTTTAAAATGACTTATATATAATCTTTTAAAATACTCTAAAATACTCTAAAATATTTTAAAGTCTTTGAAATCCCTTCAAATCCCTTCAAACTTTTGAAATAAATAAAAAATGTATGGGAATCGTTTAAAATTTCCTAAAATAATTCAAATCCTTTGATATCTTTTGAAATTCCTTGAAACATTCTAAAGCTCTTGAAAATACCAGAGAATCTTTTACAATACCCTCAAACATTTCAAATCCTTTGAAATCCCACTAAATAACTGAAATCAATAAAAAATTTCTTTGTGATCTTTTAAAATACCCTAAAATATTTCAAATCATTTAAAATCTTTTGAAATCTCTTGCCATTTTATCAATTGATCCTCAGGATCAATTAAATAAAAAATTAAAACATCCATTGAATTAGGTCAGTTATTAATTTTAGAATTGTTTACAAACTGTTTTTTAAGAACTTAGTTCTTAATTTAAAATATTTAAATATCTTCAAGATTAATACTTACAAAAAGGAAAAGAAAACGACGGCCTTTATACACAAAAACTTTCCTATCGGTTTCATAGGTTGTAGAGCTTCAGCGTTTGCTCGATAAAATAATACGAGGCAGTACATTGCAACGAACTGTGATAAATTGTTCAGGGCTATCATGTATGGAAAAGCTACGTCTCCCCTAAATTCACCTTCTCCGTAAACTCCGTTCAATGCACAAATACTGAAAAATATTACAAGAATTTTTTTAATTAATATACATTATATATATAATATAAATTATTCTAAAATTAATATATTTATATAATATAAATTTAATTTATAATTTCGAACCTGCACTCTTAATTTGAATCAGTAAAAATTTGACTGATTAAATTAATCGAGGATGCTTTGACTCAAAAGTCAGTCATTTCTACTGAGAAAACAGTCGTTTTAATAGATGAATCAGTCAATATTGTTGACTGAATCAATCAGTCAATCGAAGTGACTGCATTTTAATAAATGATTTAAAATAAATATAAATGCACGATTAACACATTGAAAGTTACTGATTATATCATTCATTATGACTGATTTAATTAGTGAAAATTCGTGATTACGTTATTAAGAATTACTGATTCGATCAGTAGACGTTACTGATCAAATCAATTTCTCTTTATTGATAGAAAATAAATTTTCTTGTTTCAAAATTCATCTTTTTGTTTGAATTCGACTGTTTATAATTTATAATAAAAATATTTTTTTGCCTAAGGTATCAACTATTTCATTTTTTGTTGATAATCAATATTTTTTTATTAAAAAATCAAATACTTGGTTCAAATTTGAACTACTTTATTCAGAATTAATCTTTTTGCGTAATGATTTATTCATCTGTTTGGTTTAAAGTTCCATTAAAAATTAAAGTATTTTGTTAAAAATGGTTCTTTTTTTATTGAAAATTAATCTTTTTAGTTAAATATTCATTTCCTTGAGTGAAAATTAGTTTATTTATTAAAAATTAATTTTGTTAACTAAAAATTTAACTATTCCACTTTTTGTCGAAAATTTTGTTTATACACATTCAATCTTTTTTGGTTGAAAACTCATCTGATTGGTTAAAAATTTAACTATTTCGTTGACAATTTATTTTATTTCGTCAAAAACTTATTTACCTAACTTAAAATTAAACTATTCTATTTTCTGTTGAAAATTTTTCTTTTTTTCGTAGAAAATTAACCTTTTTAGTTGAATATTCCATTAAAAATTAAAATATTTGGTTGAAAATTCATGTATTTTGTTAAAAATTATTGATTTTGGCTGAAATTTCATTTCTTTCGTTGAAAATGAGTTTGCTTTTTATTGAAAATTCATTTTTTGGACTCAAAATTTAACTATTCGATTTTTCTTTGATTTTTTTTATAGACATTTAATCTATTTGGTTGAAAATTCATCTGTTTGGTTGAAAATTGAACTATTTCGTTGAAAATTTATTTTATTTGTTTAAAAACTTATTTCACTAACTTAAAATTAAACTATTCTATTTTTTGTTGAAAATTTATATTTTTCAGTTAAAGATTTATCTATTTTGTTGAAAATTGGTCTTTTATGAAAGAAAATTAACCTTTTTGGTTGAAAATTCAACTATTTGGTTAAAAATTTCATTGATAAATAAAATATTTTGTTGAAAATTATTTTTTTGGGAGAAAATGAAATTTTTGGTTAAAAATTCATTTCTTTGGTCAAAAATTATTTTTTTTTGTTAAAAATTCATTTTTTATTCTAAAAATGTATCTAAATTTTTTTTTTACATTTTTCCGATAGAAAATTCATTTGTTTGATTGAAAATTCAACTATTTCGTTAAAATTTTATTTTATTTGCTTAAAAACTTACTTCTCTGATTGAAAATAATACTATTCTATCGTTTGTTGAAAATTTATCTGTTTAGATGAACATTTAACTATTTTCATGAAAATTTGTTTTTTTTTGTAGAAAATTAACCTTTTCGGTTGAAAATTCCACTAAAAATTAATATATTTAATTGAAAATTGATGTATTTTGTGGAAAATTATTCATTTTGGTTAAAATTTCATTTTTTGTTGTTGTTAAAAATTAGTTTCTTTTTTATTTAAAATTAATTGTTTTAACTAAAAATTAAACTAAATTTTTCTTCGAATTTTTTTTTATAGACATTCAATCTTTTTTGTTGAAATTTTATTTGTTTAGTTCAAAATTCAACTATTTTATTGAAATATTATTTTATTTGGTTGAAAACTTATTTCTCTAACTTCAAATTAAACTATTCTAATTTTTGTAGGAAATTTATATTTTTTTGTTGAAAATTTATATTTTTTATTTGAAAAAGCATCTATTTAGTTGAAAATTTGTCTTCTTTGTAGAAAATTAACCTTTTTGATTGAAAATTTCACCAAAAATTAAAATATTTAGTTGAAAGTTAGTTGTTTTTTTTTGTTTGTTGAAAATTAATATTTTCATATAAAAATTTAACTAAATTTGTCATCGAAATTTTTTGATATACATTTAATCTTTTTTAGTTGAAAATTCATCTATTTTCTTGAAAATTTGTCTTTTTTTTGTAGAAAATTAACGTTTTCGGTTGAAAATTTTACAAAAAATTAAAATTAGTTGAAAATTCATGTATTTTGTTAAAAATTATTCTTTTTGGTTAGAATTAAATTTCTTTGGTCGAAAATTAGTTTCTGTTTCATAGAAAATTAATTTTTTTATTTAAAAATTTAACTAAATTCTTCGTTGAAATTTTTTTTGCTAGACATTTAATCTTTTTGGTTCACAATTTATTTGTTTAGTTGAAAATTTAACTACTTCATTGAAAAATTATTTTATTAAGTTAAAAACTTATTTCACCAACTTAAAATTAAAATATTCTATTTTTTGTTCAAAATATATATTTTTCAGTTGGAAATTCATCTATTTTGTTGAAAATTGGTCTTTTGTGAAAGAAAATTAACCTTTCTATTCGAAAATTCAACTATTAGGTTAAAAATTTTGTTAATTAATAAAAAATCTTGTCGAAAATTATTATTTTTTTATGAGAATATTAATTCTTTTGGTTGAAAATTCATATCTTTGGTTGAAAATTAGTTTTTTTGTTGTTAAAAATTAATTTTTTTAACTAAAAATTTATGTAAATTTTTTGTCGAAATTTTTCTAATACGCAAATCTTTTTGGTAGAAAATTCATTTGTTTGATTGAAAATTCAACTATTTCGTTAAAAGTTTATTTTATTTGCTTAAAAACGTCTCTGACTGAAAATAATACTATTCTATTGTTTGTTGAAAATTTATCTGTTTCAGCTAAAAATTCATCTATTTTTATGAAAATTTGTGCTTTTTTTTTGTAGAAAATTAACCTTTTCGGTAGAAAATTCCACTAAAAATTAAAATATTCAATTGAAAAATGATATATTTTGTGAAAAATTATTCTTTTTACTTCCTCATAGAGGAAGCTTTGTATTTTGGTAGAAAATTATTCTTTTTGGTTCAAATTTCATTTTTTTTTTTTGTTAAAAATTAGTTTCTTTTTTATTTAAAATTAATTGTTTTAACT
>JAABKJ010009788.1:0-11118 GCA_011634705.1 Andricus grossulariae
TTTTTTGCGTCCAGTGCTGCTTGATGGTCAACAGTTTACACTTGTTCAGTGTGTGATTTGCTTTCCTTAAGTTTCGAACAAGTGCCCTAACTTTTGGAGTGAATTTTTTATTTGATGTTATGTAGCTAACCACGCACTGAATATTTGATGCATGCCGTCTCGCCGTTTCAATTTTAAACTGAAGCAGGGACACCGCCTTCTTATAAACTACACAGTTCAGATTCCAGAGATTCACATCCCCGAATATCAAGTTTACGATTCTGGAGTGTCAACATTTGAAGGTTAGGTTCACTACCTCAGAGTGTCGAGTTAACCATCCTGGGAGTGTTAACTCGATTATCTTCGAGTGCCAACTTGATAATCAAAGAATACTCAAGTCGAATATAGAAAATGGTTAAATCTATAATGTTCATATACTCAAAATGATCATCTCAGATAGCCAACGCAACTATCGCTGATCATCAAAACGACTATATTTTATAATTGAACCGCCTATCTTGGGTAGTGAAATCTTTTTTTTTTCAATTATTAAAAAATTAGTTTGGCTACATACCAGCCGTTGTGTTCGCAGGATTTGAATTAGACTTGAGACCATCAATATTTGTTTTTTTTTTTACCGGAAGGGGCTCGTGAAAATCATCCTCGGGTTCCAATTCAATTTCAATAGGAGCATCAGCGTCCTGATCATTTGTGCCTAAAACCAATTCTCCGTTCACAGCAGAAACTTTTGTATGAAGCCCTATTTATGGAAACAAATAGATAAAGTTATTATTCAGCAGTTACACAATATAATTCTATTATAATAATATAAATATATTTTAAATGCTCACACTGATTTGATTCAAGCGATTCAAAATTCACATTTTTAAAAGTAGAAGCATGAGCTGATTCGTGAAAGTTTGATTCGCTTGTACTCGTACTTTGAATGCCAGATCGAGTAATGGATGCTCGTTCCGTTTTCCCTTCTCTAATCTTTAAAAAGACACAGTTTGCAATTAAACAAATTTTAATTGAAAGTCTTCAGAAACAAATACATTCTAATTTGAATCCTTCGACATTAGGTGTAACCTGCAAATTTGAAGCATTTAAATTGTACAAGGCGGAAAATTTGTACTTGAATTTAGCATACCGATTGCACGTATTCTTCATAATTCTTCATGAATTTACTTCGTGGCCCTGCAAGTTTAAGCATATCGTGAATATCTTCGTCGTTTAAAAGATGAAACGATTCATCGTCGACTTCGTTCTCTGAAACTGAACAGTAAACAGGAGTGAAGGTGATAAATCCATCAAAAGCAATACCTGCATTGCGATCTTGCAAAAAATATGATACAATCACAATATAAAAATACGTAATAATGAAAATTTAAAAACACATTATTTTTACATACTACAGTACCGGAGAGCATTATGAGACCACATCCTTTTTGTTTGTTGCATTAAAATACTTTCTGAGAAGCATGAAAAATATTAAAATTCTGCGTTTACTGACCCCGGGTTAAATTACGTGTTTTTGCCTATTTTCCAGATGATATTGAAAAAAGTCAAAAGTAAAATTTGGAAAAAACTTGTAATTAAAAATTTACCAGAGCAAGTACTTTGATGTTGAAAAAAGCATAAAAACAATTTACATACAATGAGGAAAAAATATGTAATAGAAATGAGATGAACATTTTTTAATCTGGGCACCAGACATAATATTTTAACAACATTTTCTCTAATAAGGCTTTTAGTGGCTTCTCTATTACTAATGACTTCAAATTAGTTTGAAAATTCTTTACAAAATCGCATATGTCGAATATAACTAATTTATGACAAAAAAGAGAAAAACAGAGCATATATTTGTCACTTTGCAGCAAAATGGTCAATTTAAGTTTTTTGGGGCATTTTTGGGGCTCTATAAAGGGGTTGTAGAGAGCGTGAAAATTCAAAGTGATTCAGCGTGAATGAATTGTTGAAAATTTTTCCAACAATTCTAATACTCTTTCGCGCGCGAAGTTTAAACCGAGAAACTGAATCACATTTGTCCAAATACAAACATTTTCCCATGTTACTCTCCTGGAATTTCCGAACCACTTGGAGGGAGCTTTTTCCCGGAACTTAATAAGATGGTAAAGTGGCATGCCCTCTATTCGAATCCAAATGTTTTGGACCACACTAATACTCATAGCATTAGATTACTGCTTCCTCCACGATAAGTTTCGAAACGTGCCGTCCTCCGTCGTCCTCGTTATTTTTACATCCTCCGCCATCCTTGTGGGTCATTTGTGTTCACCCCTCCTGCATCAATACAGTTTGCAATAAAAAATTATTTTAAAATTATAAGTTATTATTCCGATTCTCTATTTTAACATTCATTTGTTTTTGAGTATTCAAATAAATTGTTTTTGACGTTTCACGCCTCTTTCTTCATAATAAAATTCGAGCTCGAAAAATCGACTGTGTCGCGAACGACCCACGAGGACGGCGGAGGGTTAAATTTCTATGAGATCCATGAAATCTTACATGAAATCCTTGAAAAGTCCTTTAAATCCAATAAAGTACTTTAAAAATTGCTGCAATCCTGTCAAATCCTTTCAAATCTGTGGAAATATATAATATGCTATTTAAATCTTAGAACTGCTTTGAAATTTCTTGTACTCTTTAGGAAACCCTTGATATCTGGGAAATCTTGGAAATTTTGAAATCTGGGAATCAAACATTGCTTTGAAAATTTCTAAAACATTTCATCAAATGGCATCTGTCTTATTAGTTAGTTTAGTTTTAGTTTTTCTTGGGTAATCTCAGGATTACGCTGGTGCTGCCCGTCCTGTATGTATAGCCTAGAATGACTTTCGCCCATCGGCAACCCTGGGGTTTTCCCCAGTATTCCCTTCCAAATTCAGCTTTTGATGGAGTCCATTTATACAAGGAATATGAGGAATATAATTCTTTTTCTCGATTTCAAACATATTAGCAAGTGTTGGGAGTTGATTTAAATTTGGACACTGCAAACATTTTCGGTTATTAAGTTGTGATTTACTTAATTGTCCATGTAATATTACAAAGTATGAGAAGATACTTTTTTATTTAAAATTAATTTTGTAAGTGAAAATTCAACTTACATTTTCGCTGAAATACTGATTTCGTTAAAAATTTCTTCTCTTGGGTTAAAAACAAATTGTTTTATCTTAAAATATAACTATTTGATTGCAAATGAACTTTATGTTGAAATCTCATTTGTTACACCATCCTAATGTACATAGGAGTCGATTACAGCCCCCTCTACGAATAAGTTTCGAAACGTGCTTTTCAAATTAAATGAAACCCCATGAAATCTTATATGAAATCCTTTAAAAGCACTTTAAGTCCAATAAAATTCTTTGAAATTCCGTGTAATCCTATAAAATCCTTTTAGATCCGTGGAAATACGTTCAAATTCCTTTAAATGCCAGGAGATATTTCAATCATAAGGACTCCTTTAAAATGTTGTGCAATCCCTTCAAATCCGTTGAAATATTTAAAATAGTATTAAAATCTTATGAAATATTTTTTAATTCCTTGTAATCTAATATTAACCCATGAAACTTGACCTTTTATTGTAAATTGTGATATCATTCTGAGATATTTGTATTTCATATTTACATAAGACAGTTTCAAGGAAAACAGTTAATCACTAAATTCGTTAAAACTGATGTCACACTGAGTACAATTATAATCTCTCACGTACATAGAAAAAGTAATATAAATTCCACAAAATATATTGCGAGAATTAAAAAGATGGATATTATTTTTCGCGTATTTGATAAAATGTTTTATAATCTTCCAAAGCAATTTTTAATTTTAAGATTCCCAAGATTTAAAGAATTTTCAATAGATGACACAAAATTTGCAAGGATTGCAGAAGATTTTAATAGGATTCTAGGTATGACATGGGATTATGAATATTTCAATGTATTTAAAGTACAGATTTTAAAGGATTTCTTATGATTCAAGGATTTCACGAGTTTTTAAGCGATTGGAAACTGTTTGCCCAGATTTGAAAGGATTTTATAGGATTTTATGGAATTTGAAAGTATTGTATTCTATTTCAGATGATTTTGTAGGATTTCTCACAAGAATGATGGATTTTCATAGAATTTTAATACGAGTTCCTAGGTCTTTCTTTGATTTTATTTTTTTGATATAATAAATTGTGTTCACCAATAAAATTACTATTAGTTATGCAGTTTAGTTTAGTTTGTATGCGGGCAGGGAGCGCTGTTGGAGTCAACTTGGCACTCAATCTATAGAGCCGCATTTCCTACTCTCTGTCGTGGGGTTATATCCCATTAAGTGCATATGATAATTCAGGTAGTTGTGCCCTGTAAGCATCCGAAACAGTGTCCTTATGTTTTTCTTGGATAAACCCAGGATTTCTCTGGCTCCATCCATCCTATATGTATAGCCCAGGATGGCTTTCGCCTGTCGGCGACCCTGGGCTTCCTCCCAGTACTCCCGGTTCTTTGTTCGGATCCAGCTATTCATGGCCATCCCGATGCAGCAAGTCGCTAGTCCCAGTACTGGTTCCGGTCCTATACATTCACTTGCTGCGCGGTAGTTTGCCAACTGGTCCGCCTTTTCGCTACCGTTGATCCCTGTGTCACCAGGGACCCATATGAGAGCCACTTTGTGCTTTTCTGTAAGTAGGTTTAACGCCACTTTGCATTCCGAAACCAGTTATGATGTTATGTCTGGTTTCTCAACTGCAGTTAATGTCGCATGGCTGTCCGAGCAGATCTGCCATACTTTCATGCGGATGGCACATATTTTAGGGCAACGCTTGCCTTAAATAGTTTGGTCAGTGGAGGGACGATTAACTCCATGCCCTTTTCTAAGAGCGCTGGACAGGCCCCATCCTTCCCTGGTGATTTAAAGGGACAGAAGGACCTTATGGCCCATTCCACCTTATTGTTATCAATGACCTTGGCGGCGAAATTTCAATCGACCTTCTACTTCCTTTGGCCCCAGCATTCATCTCTTGCTCGGTTTGAACTCGTTGAACACCCGCGAACTGAACTTCCATCATATGATTCAGTGTTGCTGCTTCGTATTCGCCAAACTCACCGTCATCAAGCCTTATTCTTATATGTTTATTTTATTCATTCTGAGCCGTATGATAAATGTACCAGACTGAAGGCAATTTAGTTCTGTTTGCACTGTTGCACAACGCTTGAGTCTTTTCACGGAGTTCCTGCAGGTGGGTGTTCCACTATTCTGCTCCTTTCCCAGACTTAATTGTGCTTGTAGAGCGATTTTTCGCATACGATGTAGTCAGAGTCCTTCGCAGAAAATCTGCATCGTGCTCTAATTCATCTACAGTACCGTAGTTTATGGGAAATTCCATTAGCGTGGCTTTGAGTTCCTCTTTATATGAGTCCCAAAGTGTGTTTCTGGGGTTCCTGATCTTTGAAACCACTAGTTTTTCTAGAGTTGTCCGAAACAAGATATATTTGCGGTCCGAGAGAGACTCATCGTCGGAGACTCTCCAGCGCTTTATCTTGCTCCTCAGTGCATACGCGCATTGAGTATAATCGAAAACCTCACTCCTGTTTTCAATTTGGAATGTAGCAGTAACACCTTCATTCAGAATCTCGAGCTCAGTGCCCGCTAGGCATTCGATTAAATCTCTTCCTCTGAACAGCAAAGGAATCTTGTTCTCCTGGCGATGCTGAATTAGAGCCTCCACCTATCTCGGAAGCAGGGATCCCTCAGCATCGCCCGATAAATAAGCCGAGGCGATATACACCTCTAGCCTTTCTCCTCTTGTGCCCCTGAGTATCACCTTGATAACGAAAAGATACCCGGAGCAGAGTTTAGGCACCAAGATCGCATCAAACCCTTTACGTCTATGCATGCCCTTGGTATTATTATTATCTTTTTTTTCGCGCGGCGCTTTATATATGAAGCCACACCCTAACAAGCCGCTCATCCTTTCACTGTGTTCTCAGGGTTCTTGGGTTAGGGCAAGGCCTCTCTGCACCACTGACATGCGCCGGGCTAGAACCTCCGAGGCGCCTCTGCCATGGTAAAAATTAATCTGCATCGTGGAGATTCCCGCCAGAGCCTCAAGTGCCTCATTGAGAACTTGGGACGGTCAAAAACTAGAATTCAGCCTCTCCCCTTCGACCTGGATCCCTGCCTGTCGGAATATGCCTTCCACTAATCGGTCCTCAGAGTCGGTTTATGGAAGGTCAGGCACCACATAACGATCGATGGATCCTCAGGGGTACCGAGAATCAATACGGTCACCCTGTGATACCTTCGCAGACACTCCGTCCCCCTGATTAACAGATTTAGTCCCTCATTGAGCCTAAAGGTTGGTGTTCTCTCTACTATCCAGTCCTGCAACCAGTTGTCTGCGACCTCCACTTCGATGGCCCTCGACCTGATCGAGATATGGTTAAATCTTTGGGCGCAACCCTCGCGGCGTAACGCGTAAATCTCTTAAGAGATCTCCTCCCTTAGCCTTTGTCAGGTGAGAAACCAGAGTACTGATTTTCTGGCACTGTGAACTTCTGTACCAGGTCCCGACATGGGAGGTCTCCATACTCCTTACGGTGACCCGTAGAGCTGTATTAGTTTTTCGATTTTGAAATTGGTAACGGATGTTCTCGTAATTTTTTGGTATTGCAAATTTTCAGGTGTTGTTGGCTATAAGTAGACTTGATTTTAAATGGTCACGCAATCCCTAGGGAGAGTATTAGGTATTGTTTAATATACCTTTTTTATGTTTTGAATTTCAGTTTCACATTGTTTACTACGCCTTGACTTCAATTTCATAATTTTGTACAAATTATATTCAATGAATATTTTATTTAGGTTAATTTAAAGACTTATTGTATCGATGTGAATCAATTCTGACATTATGTTTTTTTTTTCTGAAAATTATTTATCTATAGCCATAATTTTGAATATGAAATTGAGAAAACAGTATATTATTATTAAATTAACTCAAAATCTTTGCCCTACGTTTCAAGGATATCTGTCATCAACAGTAGTTGTATTGTAAGATATGGAGACACGTGGTAGTTGACGTATCCAAATTTAATTCGACTACGAAAAACATCAGTTACACCAGCCCCCCCCACTCTTAATTTTTGGGTTTTTTATAGCCCTCAAATGCGCCACCATTTAAAAATGTTGCACTAGCTAATTATCACAGATAGAACTGGGGGGGGGGGGCAATGTGACGCAGGTGTTATTCTTCGACAGTTATATTGAATTTAAAACTACAGATATGGAGCTATTCGTCTTCAAATGTGCCCATATGCGCCCATTTTGATCGCTGATAGCTCGGTTATCAATGTGGCGCAAAATTTATTCTTGATGGCGCATATCAGCGCATTCGGAGATCTTCAAGGTCATGTAATTAAAACTTTGATATTTCAAATGGGGGGCTGACGCGTCATCAGCAACCCCCTTCCTCCCACGTAACACCTGCTGTAACTCCTGGAGTTTCGTGGTGCAACATTTTTTATTGGTGGCGCATATAAGCGCATTTACGGCGCAATTCAGTGGGCTATAAAAAAACCAAAAATTAAGAGTGGGGGGGGGCTGGCGTAACTGACTTCTACGAACACTTGCTGATATTTTTGTTCGCAATCTGGAAAAGAATTATATTGCTTGTGTACATGAACTGCTCCAAATATTGAGCAGTTCAAAAGAAAATTATTGATGAGATTTTTTATATTTATTAATTATATTCAAGCAGTATAAATTTCAAAATCATTCCAACAATATGGACGACTAGGCGTGACTTCTTTTTAAATTTTCAGAACAGAGTTTTTTTTAAACAATTTAACAGTTTTGATGTATCTAAGTATGTATGTATGTATGTATGCATGTATGTATGTATGGATGTATGAGGAGACATGATAATGATATCTGAATGAAAACGATTTAGTTTATTCTACGCCCAGCACAAAAAAAAAGTTTGACTAAAATAACATAACCGCCATTTCAAATGTCAAAATTTCAAAAGTTTTATAATTTTGAAGAGTTCAAAGTTTTCAAACGTTTTGAAGAAATTTTAAGAGATATTACAAAGTTCAAGGCACTTCATGGGATTTCAAAGTATTTCAGGGATTTGAAATTTTATAGGATCTTCAAGGACTTTAGGAATTGACAACATTTTAATGGATTACAGGGGATTAGAAAGATTTTAGGATATTTTGCATGATTCTAAGAAATTTCAAGATTTCAAAATTTTCAGGGGATTTTTAAAGGGTAACAACGGTATGAAAGGTATCGAGGGAAAATCTATCCAATTATTTGAAATATCACAAATTTCATATCATATAATGTAACGCAACTCAAAATAAGTAAGATTTTTACTTTTTTCAATGGTAAGTTTCATTTTCAACTTTTTTAATAATGAACTCATCGAGTTTACGACGTGCAAGTCTGAAATATTTTCCAATCTAAATTTTTTATTTTAGGTCTTCATTTGTAACCTTATATTTTCAATTAAAAGAATTTCAAAAATTTAAATTGATGATTTTTGAAACTGAACCGCAGTTCGAGTAATGGAAATTGAACAATAATAAATTGTATGACGTGATTCTGAAATGTATTAAAATTAAACAACTGATAGATTTTAATATTGAAATTAAACTTTTTCAGTTCGAAAGCCTTAGTAGTTAAACAAAATTTAAACGTCCGAACATTTAGCTGTTCATTTGAAATGAGCAACCATCAATCAAATCTTCAATACGAAACCATTTGAAACAGGATTGTTTGAAATCGAAATCCTTGAATTATTAAAATTTCAGAGTGCTAAATTTAAACTTTGAACGTTACAATTTTGATGGTTGCAATATAAAAAATTTCAAATCGTAAGTAAAACTACTGAATCTTGATTTTCGAGTAACAATTAAATTATTATTATTTGAAACGAACTGAAATAAATATAAGTTCACTTCTGATTTTAAAAGTTAAATTTTTTAAAAATGTTTCTAACTTAAAATTGCTTAAAATTATATAATTTTGAACATCTATAAATTTATTCATTCATTCTTCAATGTAGAGCATGAAAAATGAGAGCGTGGATTTATATTTTTCACAAGAAATCTCTAAACTGTTCAATGTCAGAAAAAATTATTATTTAAAGTGTTGAACTTTAATGGCACCTAATTCAAATTCATTCAAATGAAAGGTATTGAAAGATTTTATTTTACACGTGTAAATTATTCAAAGCTTGAAAAAAAAGGAATGATCAAGAATTTTTTCCTCGATTAAGACGACCATCCTGATTATAGAAAACTTCAAGACATTACAACACTTTCAAGGAGTTTCAAATGATTTTTTAAGATTTCAGAAATGAAATAGATTTTGAATAATTTTATAAAATTTGGGGTATTCAAAGGATTTCAAAAGAAATAAAAAGATTTCATCAGATTGTAAGGTGTTACTACAGATTTTCAAGGATTTAACAAAATTGTCGAGTTTTTTAGAGATTTCAGAGGATTTCAATGGAATTTAATGGATGCTATAAATTTCAAAGCATTTCAAAGTATTTAAAAGTGTTGAAGGTATTTGAAAAAATTTCAAAGAATTGAATGTAATTTAAAATTTTTTATGGGTTTTCAAAGAGTTTCGTACGATGCCAGAATATTTCAAAGGATCTGAAAAGTTTATCAGTGATATTTAAAAGATTCTAGAGAACTTAAGGGAATAAATGTATAAAATGAAATTTCAAGAAACTTCTAGGGATTTCTACGGATTTCAGGGATTTCAGGAATATCAAGGAATTTCACCAGTTTTAAGGGATTACAATGGATTTCAAAAGAAACGATATGAGAATTATAAGATTAAGGGATTTCTATTTCAGACTCATCGATAAATCAATCAAACTTTACCTACAGAATTGTGAAATATACAAAATTATAAGCAAATCTACCCCGTCAATCTGGGTCGAGAATATGAACAAATATTACTAGAGAGGTTGAATGATAAAATATTACAAATCAGTCTACCAGGTGTTCGATTCTCACCGGAACTGAGAAGATCTTTTTTCTCTAATAACAATATGTAATAGTTTATTATTACAAAAATTTGTAATATTTATTATTACAAAAATGACCAGTTGATCGAAAAAATGTAACACCTTGATTGTTAATCACTGTTCGCTGTTTATTTCAAAGCACGAAAGAATTTTCCGTAATTATCTGATTTTGTTATATCCAAAATGATTGAAATAAAACCAAAGTGATCTGGGGTTTTTGATTTTGGGAGAATGGATTTGAGGAGCAGACGTTTCATTTGATGAAAAATGACTGCTAGCGACGAATTTCTTATTTTTCGCTTAGCGGAAATTTCCATTTGACGATGACTTAAAAAAAAGAATCCACAAATTGTGATTATCCGGCGAAATTTTCTAAACATTTATACGGTTGTTTTTTGAAAATAGTAGATTCAGCTCCTGCATAGATATTCGCCTTGAAGCATGCATTTTAAAATAGTCAATACAGTTGTACCAGAGCCAGTGTAGTAATGAAGACGTTTATCGTTTAGTTTGCAATAATGATGAATTGTTACTTTTACATAATTTTGCATAAATGATGACGAAATCAGTATGAAGAGTGCATTGCAACACTAAAAATGCAGCATATGCCAGGATTTTTTGTCAAAAAATGTGAAAAAATTGAAACCAGGACTCTTTTATCAACCGTTCTTCCAAGATTAGGGGTTTCGTTTGAGAATTAATTGATTTGGTCATTTGGTCTGTTATCTTTTCACGTATTTCCAAAATCCGAATTACCTATTTTTATTTTTATTTTGCTAATCTTCAGAGCCTTGGCACGCCAAAGGATGCTTTTCGTGTCGCGCCCTTTGGGTACCTAGTACGCCAATGCTCATATATTTTCTTTCATCCCACAACATTTCAATACACTAATTTATTTAGTTTCATAATAATAAGACCGACAAAAAATATTTGAAATGCTATGAAGTCTCTTTAAATCCACTGAAATGTCATGGCCCAGCTGGAGAAATTCTATAGAATTTAAGTAGAATGATTCTATAGAATTCCTACATGAATTCTTCAAAATTTCAAAAGTACCAAAAACAGGAGGAAGGACCTCGACTCGATGTCTTGCA
>JAABKJ010009789.1:0-11118 GCA_011634705.1 Andricus grossulariae
CATAAAATTATTATAAAAGAGCAAGAACTATTCTTTATTTTTATTACAAACCGCAGCAATCGTTGCACATAACGACGTTGTGCTCTTGGCAAGTAGCGCATTTACAAGAAGCACAGCCAGTTTTTATGTCCAATTCTTATGTCCTTGCGCAAAGTACCAACTTCATACCTTTGTTTTAGATATGGATATACAAGGAACATATATATTTTATCCATGCATTAGATGGCCGTCACTTTTACTTGCACTTTATGATTTTTTGATATATTATTCATGTAAAAATATATAAGAATATTTCTTGAAACAAGTAAATAGAAAAAAATTGGAAATTTATACTCGAACTATAGAGCTTATAGAGTGGGATTGTATCACGTCACTCCGTTGAGAAATTATCGTTATTAAAACGGTATATATTTTTATTTAAAAAATTAGACGTTGTTATTTGAAAATTATACACTTTATTCTTCAATGTAAAGCTACTATACGCTAAAAAAAAAAAATCATTCCAAAAAATCATTTTCGAACGTACTTACCACACATGGGTCCAAAAGACCTAGACCCATTTTTGAATAGTTGCCAAAAGTAGACTAATGGCTCTAGCGTCATGCTAAATGGCCTGAAGGGTAGTTAAACTCTTGAACTATCGGCGAATGTTGCTACAAACCGGCTTCTATTTCATTTAGGTATTTTAAATTAAGGCGCAAAAAGGTCCTGGGTCCTTCGGACCCATTGTGGTAACTAAGGGTTAAGGGAATTAAAAGAGGTTCACTAGGACAATAATTTCGCGGACTTTCAAGAAAATCGGGGACAACAAGTTTTTAGGCATGTACACTTGACGAATTTTTCCCCGTATTAGAAACAATTTGTGTTTAAGAAAACCGCAAAAAAATCATAATTAGCGCTGGCAACTCTCAAAACCCAATTTTTCACGTATGGGGTTTTTTGGGATCCTATAAAACAGACTTGTGGGGGTGATATTCAAAACATAATTATTCATTTTTATTCTATAGCTAATTGTGAAGAGCAGTGTTGAGTTTCAACTTGATTCAGCTATTATTGACGATTCTGAATAAAATGTACAAAAACGTCTTTGTTTCTTATGGGATATACGTGTTGAACTTCATGGGGCTGGTGGAAACTCTGAATATCATTTTTTTTAACGCACTTATTTTTGTGTGGATTCGAACAAATTTGGGGGCGATATGCATGAAAATTAAAAAAAAAACTTTACAAAGCATTTTTGGACCACCCTAACGTGGACTCGCGTTCTCTTCAATCTGCGGATTTCTTTTCAGAAGCACATAAAACATTTAAAAAATGTTCACTACTTTTTGTTTGGACTTTTCAGCCAATGTACAGGTTTTTCACGAGGGAGGGGAGGGGGGGGGGTAAATGTAGTAAAAAATTGTCCACCTGATATATGGACGGCCCCTTTGAAGTCACCTGAATTCTCCTGAAGTCACTTGAAATATCTGAAGTCATTTGAATTCATATAAAGTCACAGGAATTCTCTTGTAGTCACTTGAAATCTACTAAAATATCTGAAGTAATATGAATTCACATGAAGTCACTTGAAGTCACTTGAAGTCACTTGAATTCTCCTGAAGTCACCTGAAATCTCCTGAAATATCTGAAGTTATTTGAATTCACATGAAGTCACTTGAATTCTCCCCAACTCGCTTGATATCTCCTGAAATACGAGTATCTAAAGTCATTTGAATTCATATGAAGTCACATGAAGTCACTTGAAGTCACTTGAATTTTCCTGAAGTCACTTGAAATCTCCTGAAGTCAGTGAAATCTTCTGAAGTCATTGAAATATCCTGAAGTATTTTGAAGTCAAAAGTAGGCGTACACCCAATCGGTTGAGCTGTCAGCCTCTCTAAAATTTCTCTTTTTTTTTTAATTTTTGTAATTTTAGAAGTTTTGAACATTTGCGTGGAGTCACTTCTTACTACTGAAAAGTGGAACTTTGTACTTGGGGACATGGCTGTCCAAAGAGGGCCATTAAAACTTGATCAAACGTCAAGGGTGAGTTTCCAAACGCGACCGGGCGACGTCCAAACGATTGGTAGAAGAGTTTTTGAAGGAACTTAAGGTTTGTTGTGCAGCGGGAAGTTGGCACTCCAATTTTTGGGGCTCCATATCTTTCTGAGTTTTATCGTCCGGGCGACGGGATTTGGTTTCCGAACATGACCAAGCGATGACCGGGTGATTCCATTGAACAGGGGTTGGATGTCTTATGATTTTTGTGCTGACTTCACGAACATCAATTCGTGGGAGTTTCATTGAAACAGAAGTTTTAGACAAGTTAAACTTATCAAAAACAAATCATTTGTATACTTCTTAAATAATAACTGGCTATAACTCTCACAAATAGAATGATATAAAAATCTTCTTAATAATAAAAGAATAATAAAGTAAATGTACAAGGAAAGACAAGATGGGAAACGCCAAATAGCTTATTTTTGATAAACAATTACATGTTCGAGTGTGTAGTGGGGGGGGGGGGGCACTTATCCTTTCAAATTGCATACTTCGCTCTGAGGTTGTGCCTCGATTCTCGATTCGGCGCTCGTAGTAGTCGGACGTGTTTCCACGGTTCTTAGGTGATAATTGTGATTTTGTGGTGTTACTAAGTATTTCCTAGCGTGGCTCTACGCGCCATTTCTAAGTTTTTTGGACCCTAAATTGGATTGAAGTAAAGAAACCAACGATTGCTGCTGTTTCTCCCGCATTGCTGAAAGGAATGATTGTAAGGACATCTACCCATCAGGTGATATATTAGAAGGATTTTTCCGGCTCAGTATTTGCTCCACACATGAAAGGCCAAGTTTTACGGATCCAATGAACCAAGCCTTCTCTGCGGGGGAGTTACTGTCTGCCCTCTCTTCCTGCAAAGCTAAATCAGCACCGGGAACTGATGGCATAACCTATGAGATCATTAACGGGCTTTCGGATCTCTCGCAACGATTTCTGCGTGGGCTGTTCAACGCTATGTTGAGGGAGTCGTCCTTTCCGGAGGCATGGCGGGACACTAGGGTTCATTTTATCCCTAAGGCTGGTGGGAAAGGGTTTCGGCCTATCTAACTAACTTCAACTCTTTGCAAACTGTTTGAGAAACCGACGCAGAGACGTCTCGAATACCTGACTGAGAGTAGGGATTGGTTGTCGGACTTCCAGTACGGATTTAAGAGAGAAAGACCCTCCATGGACTGTGTGGCGGCAGTTGTGACCAATATCATGATGGGTTTTGGAGGTGGGAAGTCAACGTTAGCCTTGGCCTTGGATTTGAAGCGGGCATTCAATGCGGCCCTCCCAGGAGAGCTCATCAGCGGGCTGAAGGACCTTGAGGTCCCGGGAAGGATACTTAATTTTGTCTCGTTCATCGTCAAAAAGGAATATATTCCTTACGTCGGATGGCAGTGACGATAGAGTATCTGTGGTGGTTGTTCCTCAGGGGGGGGGGGTACTCTCCCCACTGTTGTTCAGTCTTGTGTCGAGACGACTGACGGTGTGGGTCCCGACTGGAGTTCAAGTTTCTATGTATGCAGACGATGTCCTCTTGTACGTGACCTCTGATGTGGTTCAGGATGCCCAGGTTCTGCTACTTCGCGCAGTCCAATCCCTTTCGCCATGGCTAAGGAGGGTGAGCCTCTCAATCTCCATCCCAGAGTGTCAGTTGTGTTTTTTCTCAAGCTCCAGGGGTAGGTTCGCGGATATGGTCTTAAATTTTGGGGTTCGATTGAGGGATTACGCGTCCTCTTTGACGGCTGAACTCCAGGGTCTTTTCCAAGCTCTTATTCGAGTTCTGGAGAAGGAGTGGAAGGACGCAGTGATATTTACAGACTACTAGGCGGCACTGATAGATATGCGAGACAGATTCTTGAACCCCCTCGGGCACATCCTCACACGACTGGTGGGCAATGGAGAGGCGCATAAACCTGAAAGTACCACTTTTCCCTATCAATGAATGCCCTATGCCACAATTTAGGGTTCATTTATCACAGAAAAACTACCATAAAAAATAAATATGCACTAATCATAAAAACGAGTATATCAGAATTGAGGGCTCATTTTAGGCTCTCCAACGCCCTCAAAATCAAAATTTTCAAAACCATCCCTTAACATTGACAAACTACCCCTTACCCAAAAGTGCTGAGAAACTGCACTGAATATGTTCTAATAATAAAGTGAGTACAACAGGATGGAGGGCTCGTTTGAGGCTCTCCAACGCACCCAAAATGAATTTTCCAAAACCATCCCTTAACATTGGAAAACTACCCCTTACCCAAAAGTGCTGATAAAGTCCGAAAAAATGTATTGCATCAGATTGGAATATTTCTTAGCTGTCCGAAAACATGAAGAATTAAGTATATCAGCAGTGGTTGATTTTCTCGGACCGTGCCTAAACAGTGTATGCCCTGTGCCATAATTGAGAGCTCATTTAATTCCCAAAAGCCAAATTTTGGGCTCCGCATTTTTTTTAAATGTATGGTTCTGCCACCTTCACGTAAATCTAGTAGTACCATGGTAGAAATATTTGATATATCAACTTTTCTCTTTCGCAAGAATTGAAGGCTCAGTTAAGGCTCTTGCATGACCCACGCCGCAATTTTTTAAAAACAAAACCCACAACAGAAAAACTACCCTGGAAAATAAATATGCACTAATCATAAAAGTAAGTACATCAGAATTAAGGGCTCATTTTAGGCTCTCCACCGCCCCCAAAATCAATGTTCCGAAACCATCCCTTAATATTGAAAAACTACTCCTTACCCAAAAGGGCTGATAAAGTGCACTAAATATGCACTAATCATACCCTTTTATTGTTACGAGATTAGGGCCGGATACAAAATTGAAATTATGAAAGCATGGCTTAATTCAATTTCAATCAGCTGAATTATTATATTCATATAATTAGAAGAAAGTGAAAAAAGATGCATGAAAATCGAATAATGTTTGCAGTTTTCTACTGAAGATTTTGAGATAATGCTTACTGAAGCAATTACTAAACGACTTCATAATTTTTCAGTAGTACAAAACTGCCTATTATGTTTGTCCGTCGGTCGATAAAAATGATCATTTTCATCTTGTGTACTTGAATTTCAAATAATTAACATTCAAATAAGATTAAAATATATTCAAATCAAACAAAAAATGGTTTTCATAATATAAGTAGTAAATATTCTCTCTACATATAAACGGAGTGTTCGGGGTTGTTTTTGGAAAAGATTTTGATGTTTTCGGATAGCTAGAAGATATTCCAAACTTATGCAATACTTTTTCTTGCACTTTATCAGTACTTTTGGGTACTGGTAGTTTTCCAATGTTCAGGGATGATTTTGGAATATTGATTTCGGTGGCGTTGCAGGGCCTAAAATAAGTCTTCAATTCTGATATACTCACTTTTATCATAAGTACATACTTAGTGCACTTTATCAGCACTTTTGGGTAAGGGGTAGTTTTTCTATGTTAAGGGATGGTTTTGGAAAATCGATTTTGGGTGCGTTGTAGAGCCTAAAATGAGTCCTCAATTCTGATATACTCACTTTTATGATTAGTGCATATTTATTTTTTAGGGTAGTTTTTTGTGATAGGGGTTGTTTTTGAAAAAAATTCGCCAGGGGTCATGCAAGAGCCCTAAATGAGCCGTCCATTCTAATGTACTCACTGTCATGATTAGTGCAAATTTAGTGCACTTTAGCAGCACTTTTTTGAAAGGGGTAGTTTTTTTATGTTCAGGGATGGTTTTGGAAAATTTATTTTAGGGGAACTGGAGAGCCTAAAATGAGCCCCCAATTCTGATGTACTTGTTTTATGATTAGTGCATCTTTATTTATTAGGGTAGTTTTTCTGTGATAGGGGTTGTTTTTAAAAAATTGAAACTGGTACTGATTTTTTTTTTAAATTTAATAAATACTTATTATCATCTACAAAATGTTCGGCTCTTTTTTTAATTGCTGTTCCTATTTACTTTAGTTTAATATAAGAACACCCCAAACGTCATTACCGTACGGCGTCCCAAACTCCCCAACCTCACTTTGCACATGGATAAACTGATTTTCTCCTTTTTTTAGACAATAACCCGAGAAACGCTTAACGTATAAAATTTGTAAGCTTTAGATGAACATAAATTTAATTTATGCACATTTCTCAAGTCAACCCAATAATATTGTAAAAACCTTAAAGTCTGTCCCTCAATTTTTGTCATTTCAGACGTCATTACCGCAAGTCATTTTTTTCTGGTAAAATGTTGTAGTTACAGTTGAGTCATAAATACAGAAACATTAAACGTATCGTTTAATACAAGATTCTATAAAATTGAGCTTAAAATATTAACTATTTTTTTGTGAAACCGATATTAAAACTGAAAAGAGCATTTTGACAACAAGAACGTCATTCCCGTACGTGCGTTAAAAACCAGTTTCGGAGTGAAAGAAAAATTTATAAAAACCATTCCGTTACTTGCTCAACGTTGTTTTATTTCATAAGTGGGTGACTATTTATGATTAAAATCTGTTATTTTTTATAAATATTAAAAGAGGCTAAACTTCATCATTTTTCTAGCATTATCCCCGTACGGTACAATAGCAGAGCGTACAACTGCTTATATGCGCGTGCGCGTGGATCAGGTGGGCCGGTTTGTTTACTGTCTCCTAACCTCTATTTATAAATATACAGATCTCGAGAAGTGAGCTAAATTAGTCAATTAGAAAGGAAGAGCTGTATTGGAAATTATAGTACAGCACAGGTAGTTAGATTTTTTATTACAGCTAAAAGGTTCTTAGATTCTAATATACAAATTTTTAGAAAATGAGTAATAAATAGATTTTAATACATTTGTTTATTTTAAAACGTGTTTATTGAAATAAAAAATAATAGTAACAATTAAACTTTTAATTTATTACGTCACCTTACTTATATTCGGAAAAATTATCTACAATAGTTATAAATATTTCGTTTTTCCTAACTGGCATGCGTTGCAGCATTCGCTTTTGAATTTTTTTAAAAGATCGCGCTCTCTTTCATCAAACTCCTAACCTCAAATCCGCTTCCCATATTTCATACACGAATTTCATTATTATTTCTTATTTTCAAAACTGCCCTTTTTGGTGCTAAAATTTGCCTACAATTCGACAATTACCCATAGGCCGTCAAGAGACGCTCAGGGAGGAGACAGAAGCAGCCAAGCATGTAGCCGGCCGATGATCGAGCGGCCCAGAAACGGGAGTTGAGTGTATAAATTCTTATGTACGATTATTTTTAAATTATATTTCTGCATACAGACAATTTAATTCACTTGCAGAAAAAGTTTTAACCGCGAAACTAAAAGCGTGATTTGGAAATTAAGAACAATCAAGAGCTTCATCAAAGATGAGTAGTTTTGATCAATCAATATTAACTTCTGTGGTGAAATTACAGATTTTAAACTTTAGATGATTCCAAGGATTTTACCATTTCGCATTTCAGAAAATGTCAGATTTCATAGAATTTCACGATATTTTAGAATATTTTAATGCATCTCAAAGAATTTGTACACAAGAATTCCGGAATTTCACAGTATTTTAAAGATGCTCAAATATATAAAGGTATTTCTTTGTAAGCAAACTTTTGCTTTTCTTAAATCATCAGGACTTAATTCAGGTACAGAGGGTTTTACTTTCGCAAGCCAGGAAAGTGTCCTTTCCACCTTGGCATACCGTAACCGTATTTTAGGTCAAGAAGTTCCAAGCGATAGGTGCAGAGCGTGTCATACACACGTTGAGTACCTAGAACACATACTATCGGGGTGTCCCACCCACCCAGGAACGACGTATGTCTACAGACGCAATGCGGCCCTAAGAGTGCTTTATTAACATCTTTGTCGCTCTTACGGCGTTGGCCGCGACCCTGCTCTGCCAAACACTCCAAGGGAGATAGAGTCAATTGTCCAAAACGAGAATTGCAAAATTAGGTGACGTCTTTGCGACATCGTTGCGGCATCCATACGATGGCTTTGCAACATCCTATGTCTCGCAGTTTTCCGAAATAGCTAAAAAGGTGTAAATAGTTCTCAAAATCAAGATTTTTCTATGAATTTCGGTATCTAGGGGTTTTGAGATATGGGGAATCTGAATTTTTCAATATCAGTGGCGTAAGTTACCGTCATAAGGCAGTGGCATAGTAAAAAAAGACTAAACATGTTTCTTTGAAAAAAAAACTGTTTGATACCCATGGTTATTGAAGAGTAAAAAATCCAAATTATTCACTTCCAGTAGCATAGTTTGCTTCCCGACTGGTATTGAAGTTTTTGAAAAAATAAATGAAAGCATCGCGAATTGTCAAAGAAATGGGTTTTTACGTGGGAGGAATTAAAATTTACCGTTAAGTGTAGTATGATCCCTTACAATGGGGAAAGAGAAATTATTGATAAAATAAAGTAACAATTACGTTTGCGTATTCACTGAATTGTACCATTTATTTCATATTTTTACTAACATAGCGCGAAAAACAACACACACCTTTAAACTTTGTAGAAAATAACAGGAAATATTTCTTTTGATATCACATATCACGGGAAAAACACAGTGCCAATAAGGGTTTTTAAGCATTTTGATGATTTCTTGAGATAAAGGTTTCTTTTTCATGCATTTATTTACAAAATTTATTTTTAAAATAAACAAATAATATCAAACGAGAAGTATTCACCACTAAACATAATCACTTATATAATAATTGGAAGACAATATATATGTTCATAAAAATTTGTTTATAAAATAAACAAATAATATCGATTGACAAACCTTCGTCACTAAACATCACTACTTATGTAATTTGAAGCCGCTTAGAGAGAGAAACGATTACTTTATGTCTATAAATGACGAAACTATGCATTTGTTTATAAAATTTATTCAAAAAGTAAACAAGTAATATCGAATGACCAATCTTTATGACTAAATATTACCACTAATATAATGTAAAGGTACTAGGAAAGAAAAACCATTACATTATGCCAATAAATTCCTAAATTATGCATTTGTTTATAAAATAAACAAATTATACAAGACAACAAATTGTTGTGATCAAATATGGTCCTGTCGATGAAATCAAGCAAGTTCAACTTACAAATATACTTTGCAAGCACAATTTCCAGGATGTTTATCATTTTGTTAACATAATTTGTTTATAACAATTAGATTCGATATCCTGTTAATTATTCATATTCTTTAGATACTTCGACATTCATTTTCATTTAAAATGGAATTAATTAAGTTATTCATTCAATGATAAAAAATAATATTTAAAAATGTTTCATTTTCGCTCTTTATACATTTATATAAAAAATATAATAGAAAGTGATAAAAATTAACAAATCTGATCCATAGACGTTCTTATGCAACTATTGCTGATCATTTCTAAAAAAATGTGAAAATCGGTTAAGAATTGTAGGCTGTAGGTGATTTTGAATAGTAAATTCTCGATTCAGCCCACTGTGCAGCACCTGTCTGCTCAAGCGGTGAGCGCGCACGGTGGACGACGCGATTCCTGACTTTTATCATTAAATACCGCTTGGGGGCGCATATGGGCAAAAAGCGCCGACTGCTCCTTGATGTAAACACACTAACGACTTATACTATCTAGAATTCACCCATGACATCTCGTAACATATTTTTATAATTCAATTCAAAGTTGACGTTTGCTGACTTCCATGAGAATTTCGTAGTGTATATTTGGGCGTCTTAGAGCAGCAGTCAGTAGGCTACATTCAACTTTTGGCTTGACACTTTTTTGAAGCGAAATGTGACCTTTAATTTGGTATATAACTTGTTAGCTCTTTGTGTGTTCTTAATGAGGTAAACGCGATAGGCTTAAAAACCCAAAGTCACAGTGGCTTCAGAGTGCGCAACGCTGCTGTGGATACGTCATGTTCAGGAGAATTTTTCGGGACTTCAGAGTTACGAAGGATAAAAATATGGTTAATGTGTGTTGCCTTCAATATTTACGTGTAAAAAAATATACAATTATACACCAATAACGACTTTCATACATTAGAATTATTTCCACCTTTTTAGCTGTTTCGGACCACTGTGTGTCGATGTCCTAAAGATGTCTTTACGATATCGGAAAGACGTCGTACGATCTAAAGATTCCTTTTCAACATTGTGAAGACATCCTAATAAAATGGACATAGGATGCCTTGAAGTCGTCGTAAAGACCTCTCAACGATGCCATAAAGACAGTAACAAATTTTGTGTACACTGGGTTGAGTTTTAGTTGGTAAATTGTCACACGTCAACAAAAAACCTGGAAAAACACTGACATCATGCATAATGCACAAATGCTTACCAGTGATGCTAACGGACCGTCAAATTTTCAACTGCGCAAATCACGGCCGTCTAAAACGTTTCGAATTGGAATGCGTAATATTGCGCAATATATTCGAGTGGGTAGCCGAGCACTACAGCCCTTACGAAGCGAGAGTCACAACCGTCTCTCGCCACTTGAGCTGAGAAACTGCGTGGGTCAGCAGTTCTAGGAATGTCGGGTGTCTTTGCGTATCATTATTGATAGTATTCAATAATTTCAAATCGATCCGCGCTTTTTCGGTACGTGCGTAGTTGAAAAAGTTGTTTACAGCACGCGCATCGATACAAGCCTGGTGCAGAAATGAAGTTGCTTGATAAGAATAACATAAGAAGTTTACTATATAATTAAAAACTAAATGTTAACAACCAACGTAGGGTCCCACTGGGATCAACTGTCATTTAAAAAATGACATCGGCTCCCAGTAGGACCGCGGTAAATCCCATTCATGGCCACGTCTTAGAACCGTGAGATGGGTGGTCACAGGACACGACGATATCACAACGACAGGCCGGCGAAACCTTCGTGTGTTTTGAGGACACGAAGCGATCCAAGGATGACAGCTTTCTGAATCCATATCGCGACTGCCGTGGCATATTTTTGGCACGCGGGCATGGCTTTAAGGTTACGAACCAGTGATAGTTTCGTACCTCCGAGAGCACCTATCACAAGGACAATTACTTGTAACGAATATTTCGGGTACAGTCGTTGCAGCTCTCTTTTAAGTTCTTGATACCTTTCCTCCTTTTCTTTCTCCTTGGCAGTGATGTTGTA
>JAABKJ010009790.1:0-11118 GCA_011634705.1 Andricus grossulariae
TAGCTAATCACGCACTGAATATTTGATGCATGCCGTCTCGCCGTTTCAATTTTAAACTGAAGCTGTGCAATACGCTCACGAGTCTTACTGAGGCGTACTGAAGTATCGTTACTTCTATTGTCGTTAAGCAGGTACACCGCCTTCTCGTAAACTACACAGCTCAGATTCCAGAGATTCACATCTTCGGGAAGCAAATCGGGGAGAGCATTATTAGCTTCAGATAATTTGTGCATCCTGAGAAAGACTTTTTGGTGTATAGATCTCCTGCTTCTCATTTTGGCATTATCGGCTATCTGTGAAGGTGGTCTTGCTGGAACGAGTGGTATGTTTGCTGGAGGATGAAGCTGTTCTTCTTGCCGATAAAGATCTTCATATCCGTTTTTGCGCAAAAAGGATACCTCATCTCTTAAATACTAAGGCGTGATATGAGCACATTTCGGGTGCATATTGACCCAACGTTCATGTAACCTCTGCACGAATCCTCTTCGCGCCAGTGAGCTTCTTTGCCAACAAGTAAGGATGTCCCTCCTGAGTTGGTTCGACCACTCGAATCGATGTTCTCGCGTTTGTCCAGGGCCATTCCTGATCGTCGCCTCGTATCGGTGCTATTGCCACTCACAACTGAACCATGGCGTCCATCCGAGAGAGTCCTATTGTGGGTGGCACTGCGCGATACTGGTGACGTAACCGCATCATTCGTTGCGTTGAGGAGTCAGCTCAATGCAACGTGGCTGACTGCAAGAGCCGGAGCTCTCGGGCGATGGGGTCGCCACATCCCTACGCAAATTATTATTATTTTTTTTTTTTCAAACTCGTTCTCGGGTTAAGAAGAACCCGGTTTCTCATCATAGCCACGGACTAATCAAGTACCTGATGCGATAAGAATATAATTAGTTGAATTAATCCGATGTATGAAATCATTTGCGCTGATGTTTTAAGTACAAAATTAGGAGCATGGTGTAGTTTTAAGGTCGCCTTTTACCGCTGTTATGCTTACACAGCTCATACAGTCCCGTAGCACTGCGGTTAAAGGCTATTGTACTATCCTTTTTTATTTAAAACCCCGGGTGCAACAGAAATCTATACATGGGTCTCCCTCGCTGCTAAAGTATTATTTAAGTCCTTAAGCATGAACCGCCAGACGACTTCACTTCACTGTGTATGGGAATGCGAAATTTTTTTTACGATGGTGTGCTTATAATCACTGTATGTGTTTCACGACAACCAGTGATAACCCGCGGCTGTGTCCGACTTTACTGGAAGTACTCTCATTTAGTCGGTTTTCACAATTTAGCTGGGTTTTCGACAGTCAAGTTTAAAGGCAGACATTTGACCCTACCCATCGAATGCACACAATTATCATCAGCGTCAAACCTCTCGCTCGACATTAGCGAAAAGACAGCGAATACACATTCCGGTCATACGTCGCAAATGGCCATCCATCTGCGTGCTATCCGCGCTCAAAATGGGTTCATGGATTCTTCCCGAGTCGAGATTCACTTCGCAGCTAATGCCGTGGATTAAATTGTGTAGATATAAACCTGCAAAATAGTTTTCACTTCACACATTTTTAAATTAAATCAGCTTGTTAAAAGATAAACACCTTTTTTCGTTAGGAAGAAATAACATTTTTTACTTTGGAAAGGAAAGCAAAGGTAAACAACTTTCTCGTACGGCATCTCGACAAGAAAATGCACGGAAACTTTTATAGAAACGTAAAAACCCAGTCCCTGTTGAAGAAGCTAACATTTACTTTCTTCAAATCATCCGGACTTAATTCGGACATGGACGGTTACATTTTCGCGTAGTCGGACGGTATCATTTTCACCTTAGTATGCCGTAATCGCAATGCCGCCTTAAGAGTGCTTGACTCCTATTTTCGTCGCTCCTCAGTTATTAGCCGCGATACTGCCTACTGAACGCTCCGAGAGAAATAGAATCAATTGTCGATAACCAGAAATGCCGAATTTCTTGCAACCTTATGTTCTCGGAAAAAGTCGCTAGAACACACTCGAGGCTTGATATCGTCCTCCTCGATTTCCAGAAACGAACTATGTTCGTGATCGAATTATCAGCTCCGGTCGACAACAATATCAAAGTTAATGAGAATGACAAGAAGGTGAGGTATCGAAACCTTATAAAGGAGCTGCGGCGACTATACCCAGAATATTCGGTTAAAATGGTTGTACTTGTGATCGATGCTCGCCGAGGTACGAAGGCCTCACTTATTCTTAAACTTAAAGCCATACCTCTGTGCCAAAAATATACACAGGTAACACCGTGATCGGACGATCACGTCATGATGAGGGAATGAAGCTGATGTAAAATATCATTAGTGACATTTACCTCACGTCATAGAAAAAAGTTCTTTTGAGAAAAAAAACATCATTTATGATTTGCTATCAGTAATACCTTCGCTGATTATCAGGTCATATTCATATAAACTCCTATAGTTGGTTCGTTTATTCTTGTTGATATAATTTCACAACCATTTATTCAATTTGCAAGTTATACATTTTAAAAGTATTCATTTTTTATTGCTGCGGTTCAAGTTCTCCAGTTTCGAATTTTTATTTAAACAATACATCAGGAGAAAAAAATATGATGATTTATATGTATAATAACTCAAATTATCCTTGAGGTAATAAGTTTCTATTTTTGAGAAATACAACTCCAACTTTTTATCAAGCCTAGTATTTGTAATTTTATATTTTCCAAAAGAAAACTAATAATATTACCTTCACCTAAATGCTTTCCACATTTTTAGTTTTATTCAGGGCTCCATTGTGAAATTGACTTTTTACATGTCAAAGACAGCCAGGTACTGACCAAGACGTCATACTCATGTAATTTGAACTATAACCTTTTCCGCTTGAATCATGTAAATGTCAGAGGTTGTGTTAACTGGGTACCGACGCACTTCCGAGGTGTGTATAGTGAGCTGTCATTCTTGGGACATTCAGTGTTCTCAAGAGAGAGTAGGGTTTCGCCGCAAGTCTGTTACAGAGTAGGTCAAAACGCGAAAACTTCTTCCGAAACAGCCGAGCCGACAATTCTTTATCGATTTTGATTTATTTTTTATTACTCTTGACTTAATTCCAAACAGAATGATGCGAGCCGATTTCTAAATGTTTTATTCAAATTGCTGCTTTGTGTTATCAAATAAATTGAAATAATTGCAATTTTTAAAACTTTATTATTTATCGGTCCGTAAACAATCAAAATAAACTCGAAATCAATCGAAAACAGTACAGTAGCATCTAATACTTAAAATATTTTGTTATAAAATGTTTAAATTAATTTTTATAAACAAATTTTAAAGTTGCACGTCCCCAAAAACTCTTCTTTTCATACATAAAGAATTGCATAACTTTGTTATATTTCAATTAATAGTGATTTTTTGCGACAAATTCTTTGGGTATAAAATAAAAAAAATTATTTTGATGAAGGAATATTTTTAATTCTTTCTCCCCTGAAATTGGAATGAAAAAAGTCGCTCGTTAAATCGAGCAGATTGCAACTATAACAGCTATATCTATTATCAGAAAATACTTATTTTCAATTTGTTGTACAAAACTTCATGAAGAACAAATGAAAAAGAAACGAGTTCTGAACACGCAAATTGGCTTTATTCCATCCAACAGTTGAGTTATGACAACAATTATTTTTACGTTGTAGACTGTCGAGTGGAGTAATTAATTTTTTATATTTTCAAGTACTTAAAAATCTCATTTCTTCTGAAACGTATACCCCAAAATTGTTTTTCTCAAATTTTTTAATATTCAAATTTTTTTGAAGAATATGCTAACGTGCTGACAAATTATACTGATTTATTTTATTCTGTAGCCATTGCTAAATTATATGATCTTCTGAAAAATTTATAAAGAAATCAAGTTGGCATCTTTCTAGCGACAACGCATAAAGGTGCTTTATGTAATTTGCTTAAAATAATTGAATCAAATAAAAATTGTGCTTAATATGAAACATAAGTTTTTAAAGATTTCATCATTTTTAAAGAAACCTTTTTCAGAGTGGACTGGAGTTTGGACCCTTTTGAATCTTCTTAAATTTGATCGTACAGATTCTACAGTCTTACAGTTCAGTCTTATGGCAAATCTTCAAGTTCGTGCTTTCACTATTTACCACTCGGCAAGAGTCCAAATGTCAAGCCATTTCAAACGCGGATAGCAATCGGTTGGGTGACCATCTGTGACGTACGACCGAGTTGTGTATTCGCTGCGTTTTAACTAATGTCCAGCGGGAGGTTGGACGACACCGAGGACGATTGTGTGCATTTGATGGGTTTGGTCACCTGGTCCATGACTGACCTCGAGAGGCTTTACAGAATGATCCGCGTGAAAATGTCTGAGCACCGAATGCACCATGAAAGGACAGCTGTAGAGAAAATAGTTCTGCCACGCAAGCTTGGAGGCAGCGGGATGTTGGATTATCATCGATTGTGTGACTCTCAGGTTATGCGATTGCGCAAATCTTTCCAAAACAGGACTAGCATCTCATTCTACGACTATATTCTGTAGAGTTGACCTGTGTGCCCACTTAAAACTTGCAACTGTTGATTTCTATAACATCGGAAATCTCAAGACTAGGCGAGGTAAACAGCTGCACAAGCAACATCTACAAACATTAAATCTTCCTTGTGTGGATAGTGATGCCTCAAACCCTTGGTTAAGGCGGGGAGAACTCTTTCCAGAGACGGAAGGATGTGTCATTTCCATCCCGGAAAGGGTAATCAAGACGAGGAATTACCAAAAACGCATACTTAGTATGGCGGCAGTTATTGACAGATTCCGCCTATGTGAAGATTCCATTGAGAAAATCGAGCACATAATTGATGGCTGTACGATGCTTGCCTCGCAAGAATACACGCGTAGACATAATGATGTTGCTGGGATCATTCACAAACAAATTGCCCTGAATAATGGCTTACTAGGGAGATTTGAGACTTACTATAAATATAGCCCAGCTAAAGTACTAGAGAACGAACACAATCTCCTTTACTGGGACAGGACTATTCTCACTGACCACCTAGTCAGACACAATCATCCAGATATCCTCTGGTTAGATAAACGCGCTCAGCACGTGAGAATAATAGATATAAGCGTTCCCCTTAATGATAACATTAGGCTCCGATATACTGAGATGATCCTCAATTATTCGGAGCTGAAACAGGAAATCTGACCTTGTGGAGGGTATGCAAGCTCACCATCCACCCGATCGTGATCTCTTCCACTGGGAACGTTCATTCGAAATGTGTACAAATCTTGGAAGGGCTGGGAACTCGTAATCCGCTTTATCTAATTCAGGAAGCAGTACTGCTGAACAAGTGCTGCATCGTCCGAAGTTTTCTGGGCGTGAACAATGATAGCGGCTAAAATCGCCTTCTTTAGCTATCCCGCATGCGCGACAGATGACTATGATAATCACAATATTAAATACTGAGTTTCAATTTTTGACCTTTTTTTGTATATGTGTATGTCCATGTGCTTGTGTGAAATGGTATTTGTCTCTCGCCGTTTAATGTAAACAAAGTTCATATTTTGATTCGTTGTTCTCAGTCGTTGGCATTGAAAACAGCGTTTGTAAGAAATATGTGATTGTCAGATCCCGATAGACAGTCTTTCTAGTGTGGATACTAGTGAATTATGACGAATTCGCAAGCAGAATATAGAGTTCCGAAATAACAACTGACACCAACGAATCTACTAATCACTTGCCGCATTTCGCGACTGAGTTTAGTAGCAAAGTACCAGGTCATAAGTACCTGTAAGTGGAAGATGATCCCATCGCCCCAGAGCTCCAGCTCTTGCAGTCAGCCACGTTGCTTTAGGCTGAGTCTCCAATGCAACGAATGATGCGGTTACGTCACCAGTATCGCTCAGTACCACCTACAATAGGCCTCTTTCGGATGGAGGCCATGTTTCAGTTGGGAGTGGAAATAAGACCGAACCGGGGCAAAGCCCAGGCAATCGCCCCGGACAAACGCGAGAACATCGACTTAAATGGTCGAACCGGGGCGAAGAGGATTCATGCAGAGTTTACATGACCGTTGGGTCGATATAAACCCGGAATATGCTTATAAAACGCCTCATTATTTAATACTGCTCTCCCCGATTTGCTCCTGCTTAGCGACAATAGAAGTAACAATACTTCAAGACGCCTGAGTAAGTCTCGCGAGCGTATTTTACAGCTTCAGTTTAAAATTGAAACGGCGAGACGGCATGTATAAAATAATAATTGCGTGATTAGCTACATAACATGAAATAAAAAATTCGCTTCAATGGTTAGGGCACTTGCTCGACACTTAAGAAAGGCAGATCACACGCTGAACAAGTGTAAACTGTTCACCATCAAGCAGCACTGGACGCAAAAAATAAGAGCTCTTTCAACAGTCAAAGAGCGCCATGAACTGCGGACAAAGTGAATTCAGGAAAATCCCACCTATTCTAGGCATCCTTCCCGTCTGTTCAATAAAACGTCACGTGCCGTTAAAAATCCGCCTAGTCGAAATGAGATTCAAGTCTTCTGGGAGCAAGTATATGGAGATAATTATCAGCTACATAAAGACGCTTCAGATATATTACTCTTTCGTAACTTTTGCCACAGGCAAAGGTTACAAGGTCCAGAGGAAGAGTGTCCACTAATTCCTGCTGAAGAAGTGAAGAAAGTTATCGTTAGAACTAAGAACTTCTCAGTGTCAGGGACACATAAAATCAACAACTTTTTTATAACAGAAGTTTACTTCTACGCACCAACATCTAGCTCGTAAATTTACTACTTTCTGAAACGGAGAACAACCCATCCGGCGGTGGCTAGTGGAAGGGCAGGCCCATAGGTGTTTTGAACATCAGCCATAATATGTTTACGCGCATCCTCAAAGAGAGGATATTAACATCTATCGAGCCGGTACGGTGTGCAAAAGTTGAACAACCTGGATGCAGGAGAGGGCTGGCAGGCTGCAGGAAGAAACTGTTGATAAACACGTGTATTACCCAGGACTCAATTAGGTATCGACGCAATCTATCCATGGCTTGGAATTAGTACTGTAAGACATTCTATAAAAAGAACCATGAGGTACTTATTAAGCTCCATGAGTGCCTGGAGGTGTATCCAAAAATAGTGAGATGCATAAAAGAGCTCATGCTTTTGTGGCGGACAAGGTCTGTCATAACATCTGACAAAAGACGAGTGACTATCAGCTATATCACATATGAGAGGGGGGTCTTCCAAGGAGACTCTCGAAGTCCGATACTTTCCTGCATCTCCCACTTGCCTCTATCTGTTGTGCTCCGAGTCAAAACCTCTGGATACCTATCTGGCCCGCCGAACAGAAGAGCATATAAGGTCAACCATGTTTTATACATTGAAAATCTTAAGCACTTTGCTTCATCGAAAGAGGACCTTAACATCCTTGTGGAGGTTAGTAATGGAGAAACATATACATATCTGGGAATACCGCAAGCCTAAACCCAAAACGTGCGTGTGTTAAAAACGGCCCTCGAAAAAAGGTATCGCCAAATTCTCAGAAAGATTTGGGCTTCCGAATTACCTGGAAAGAAAAAGATCCAGGCGACCAATATGCTAGCCGTTCCTATACTGCTCTACACGTTTGGTGCAGTAAAAAGGATGATCGATGAGTTGAAGCAACTTGACCGATGCACACGAAAGCTGATGACAAGCTATTGCAGTCATCATCCTAGATCTTTAGTGTCTTCATCGAAGATCGGCTCTAGCTACAGACTGCTCAGTTCTAAATAGTACAGATTATCTTATGCGACTCGTACATCCACATGAATTCGTCAATGCTGCGGCGCTTCTATACCGTGCAGCAAAAAGGGACGCAGAGGGGCTTGTCCTACCTTTTGATTCCATCGACAATACACTCAAAAGTCGTGTACAGGAAGCAGAACATACGCTTCCATTAAGAGAACATAGTGACAAGCCCCTTCAAGGTAGATTCTACGGCATCATACGTAGAGAAGAGCTCTCGATGGGTCTGTCCAATATGTTTCTCAAGTCTGCTGCATTGAGATTGGAGACTTAGGGATTTCTTTTTGCCTATCAAGATGGCGTTATAGATACCTTAGTTTACCGCGAGCGTATAATGAATGTACCTGTATGCGATACCAACTGCCGAGCGTGCAAGTAAGAGTCAGAAACACTTAGACATGTCCTAAGAGGATGCTCAAAGTATGCACGCTACGGGTACATAGAGAGACACAATACGGCTCTAAGAGTGTTATATTACCATCTTAGGCACTTCTATGGTGTTGATATATTGCCTGTCTTGTCATGCGCCCAGGGGGAACTCGAGTCCGTTGTGGAAAATGATCAGTGTAAGATCTACTGGAATTTCTCATTCTCAACCACTCAACGTATCAGTGCTACGAATCCTGATATTGTATTCCAAGATCTGAAGACCAAGATCATTTACGTGATTGTATTATCGGCACCAGCCGATAGTAATATCACCGCAAAGGAGGAAGAAAACCCGGCAAAATATTAAGCACTTCTTTTTGAGCTAAGCAGGCTGTACCACGGCTACAAAGTCCATATTGTAGTTCTCATAATCGGCTTTCTTGGAGGTATGAAAGCTTCATTTCTTAGCCAACTCAAAAAGATTCCGGCTTGCCAGCGTCAGACTCATTCCATCACGAACTGGATGCAAAAGGCTCTGAGATCACTTCATCTGGTGCGTCAACATTGTTACTTATAATAGTCTACAAAGATTATCAGCTCTAAAAATTATCCAGAGGTGAATCCTTTATCTGCAACTGCCCCGTCTGCCGCGTAAGTCATCCGCGGCTAGAGAACTGACTCCAAGGAACAGTGTTGAATATGATTTCTGGTTGGATCCCGGCCGGACTACCTCTGGTTAGGTTTCACTGGCGGGAACTGGTCAGGAGCAAACCGGGCTACATTTGTTCTCAAATTACACGGACGCAAGCCGGACGGTTACTGGGCGGGCCTGCACTGGCTAGATATCATGGTAGGGAGCCGACCGGGCACTAGTTGGGATACTTTTTCTGTAGAAATTACAACATTTTTAAGAGACCTGATATCATCAATGACCTAGTGCGCGGATAATTATTATTTTAAATAATGTATATAGTGCTGTATATTAATCTAATCCTTTCTTCCTTCCTAACCTCAAATTACCACGTGGCTTGAGCAATTGCCAGGAAATTTGAGAAATATTTATGAAAACTTTACTCTAACCTTTAGGCGAGAATTAGGTAATTTGATTTTCAAATTTCACAGTATTTTTCTTGATGAGCCTTTAAAATTCAAATCAAGTTAGCGGTTTCGCTCTTGGAGCAAAATTTTCAAACCGTTAAGTGGGCGGATTACCGAGCCGGAATTTAACCCGGAATCCGACCAGTTCACCAAGAAGTTTTTAGCCAGATCCCGGTATGTTACCCCGAACGACGCGTGGTTCACACTCAAGCTATCTGTGCGGGTCTTAGCTGGATCTCTGGTTCGCTTTCCACACGGGTTCTATTATCTCAAATAATAGAAATGCAGCAAGTACGTTTTTCTAAGATCCAATTAAAGTACCAAATTTTAACGTGCAAAATTGGCCAGAAGTTCGTCATATATTTGCTTGAACTGATACAATTTTAGCGTGGTAAGTCTATACAATACCAAAGCATAAATCGCATGGAATAGTAAGAAAAAACCTGCGTCCAACGCACAAGAGATACGCTTGCTATTTTAATTAGATTTTTATCTCCGTGCAGAATTAACTTCCACCATTACAGGTTTTTACCAAGAACACATTCATAAGTGCAGTATTAATTTGAAGCCTTTAGTTTGCGGAATAAAGGTCAATGCTAGTGCTTTCGAATTGTATACACACAGATCCTTAATTACCCTGATTGAACAGCTATGTTAAGCCAAAGTAAAATAGTTTTAGATCAAACTACATTATTTTTTTCTCTGTGGAGATATGGCCGAACAGTGTACACGTTATTACAATTTGTTTAAAATAATAACACTTGTGTTGCAAAAATCAATTTTGTCACGACACAACACTGTCAAGAAAATTTAAAGTCGTTGTAATGAAAACAGAATTTATTTCCGTATATAAATGGCCAATATGTGCATTTCTTTACATAATTTTGTTTTTTGCAATAACAAATATGTTCGAAAGACCATGTTTTCTGACGAAACATCGGTACTAAATCAATTTAACTTTATTTTAGAGAAAGCAGAATGTATTCATGTTAATGAATGGCCGAATGGTGAATTTGTTTCTAGAATTTGCTAATAACTTTAATAAATATTATATAACAATAAAGTCACATGATTTGTCATCACTGTGAGGATAATTTAAAACCATTATGATAAAAATACGACTTAATTCTTGACTTAAATGCCTGAATTATATATTTGTTTGTATAACTTGTTTATAAAATTTAAAAATATCGATATTAAATTCTCACGCGTTGCCTCACTGTTCGTGACTGTGATTTCCATCGCGCATTGCGGCTACCCATCTCACGGTAGTGAGGAGTTCTTCAAGTTTAACCCATCGCAAACAAACAAGCAAACACACACATATATATATATATATATATATATATGTGACGTGCGCCGAAGAAAGGGGGCTTACTCTAAAAAAATTGAAATCGAGGTTTTCATATCTTTCGACAGTATTTCAGTTGCTCTTTTTAATGAAACCATCGAACAAAATTTCCGAGCGTTATTATTACTAATAATTGAGTTGTTAGGTGCCTGAGAAATCGGGCTTTCGCACGAAATCCCGTGAAACACCTCACACCATTCACCAATACATCTCCGCGTCTCATCTATGCCCCGTCCGTGAGCCACGCCGCTATATGCGTGAGAATGTAGTGATAAGTAGAGAGGGAAGATTTCGTGAGTCTTCCCTCTCTCCTGAAAGTCGCTTCTATCAGGTCGAATACAACTGCTCGCCCTGAAAATCTCACTTTTCAGAGTAAGACCCCTTTCTGCGGCGCAGGTCACACACACACACACACACACACACAAATATATATATATATATATATAATTAAAAACTAAAGGTTAACAACCACCGCAGGGCCCCACTGGGAGCAACTGTCATCTAAAAAATGA
>JAABKJ010009791.1:0-11118 GCA_011634705.1 Andricus grossulariae
CAGGGACCCTCTATCCGCAACCCGAGGACGCGTTCGGTGGCCTTGTCATAGGCCCTTCGGCTCGATTCCTGAGGAATCAAAACCGAATATATATATATATATATATTTTTTTTCAGACCCGCCTCTATGAATACACTGGACTCTTTCGTTCTTTAAATAAGGGTTCACCTGTTTCTTTACAATAAGTCTGTTTTTGAGCAACTCTCTTTCCTATAATCTAATTCCATGATTAATTACTACTAACCCGAACTTCTACTCTTTTTTTAACAATCTTTTCGAACGCCTTGGCTGAATACTTCTTTTTTCTTTTTTATTTAACACTTTTTTCGAATCAGTTTGCTCTACAATACTGTTTTCCGATGAATCTGACCTCTCTTTTTCACCGAAGTTATTTTCTTTTTCATAGTACACAATATTAACCGATCTATGTGTCTTTTTCAAGATCCCCTGACTTAAATCTAACCTCATAGGCTGCTTCCGAATAGTTTTTTCTATAATCGCTTCAGACCATGGTTCTGAGCTTTTTTGAAAATCTTTTGCCATTACTCGCTGTCACCTATTTGAAACTCCAGTTTTCTGCCACCTTTCCTAAATCTAATTTGATCATACTGTTTTTCCGGAACCATATTTTGAACACAAGGACGTAATAAGTGCATTAGCGTACGCAATTCTCTGTGAAACATTAGTTTTGCTGGACTTTCTCCTGTCGTAGAATTTTTTGTCGAAAGATATCAAAACAAAAATTTCTGTAATGCTTGTTTAACATTGTTTCCCTCTCGATGTAACGCTTTTATCTTTTCCTTAAAAGTTTTTACGAAGTTTTCGGCCGCACCGTTTGTGACTAGGTGAGCAGGAGCTGTATACGTATGTTCAATTTCTAATTTTACAGGGAATTCTTGGAATTCTTTGCTTGTATACTGAGTGCCTGAATCGCTTACAATGTGGTGTGGCAACCCGTGAATCGTGAACAACCCTCGAAAAACTTCAATGGTAGCTTCCGACATTATTCTGTTACTTACAAATATTTCCGGCCATTTGGAATGGGCTTCAATAACTAATAAAAATGTATGAACCAAAAAGGGACCAGCGAACTCTGTATATATTCTGCGCGACGGTCTTTCAGACCATTTCCATGGTATTAGCGGCGTTTTTCGAGGGTTGTCCTAATTTTCGCAGCAATTTTTACAATTTTTCTCCATTTTTTCCAAGTCGCTATCTGTGTTTGGCCACCACACAAATGATCTGGCAATGCTTTTCATTTTTACAATTTCAAAATGGCTAGCATGCAGTTCCGGAATTATATCTTTTTTAATCTATTCTCTACAACTGCTCTACATCCCCACATTAAGCAACCACACTCAAGGGACAACTCATCTTTTCTATGCGCAAAAGGCTTTACTTCGTCTTCGACTTTTTTAATATTATTTGACCAACCATCTTCTACAAAACGTTTTACTGTAGCAAGTATCTTATCTTTGCTTCTTTCTATCGCTACCGCTTTATAGTCTAAACACTCTATTTTACTTTCCACTACATGGTGCAAGTAAGTATATTCTTTAAAATTACTGGAAGATTCTTTTTCCAATTTACTAAGCGCTAACGGCAACCAAGAAAGGGCATCAACATTACAATTTTGCTCCGAGCGTACTCGTTCAATATCATAATTAAATGCTGTTAAAAAATGAGCCCATCTTTGAAGTCTACTTGCGGCAATTAACGGAATTTCTTTGCTTGGACCCAGAATTCTTGTAAGATATTTGTTGTCTGTACGTAATATAAACTTTCTACCATAAGCAAAATCATAAAACTTTGTAACTCCAAATATTATTGCTACTGCTTCTCGATTGATTTGTGCATAATTTTTTTGAGCAGCGGTTAATGACTTTGAAGCGTAAGCAGTAGGTCTTTCTCCATTAGAAACTTTCTGTCTTAGTATTGCACACAAACCATTTGGTGACGCGTCACAGGCTAATATTAAACGTAATTCCGGATTGTATTTCATTAAAACTTCGCTTGAAGTGAGATATTTTTTTGTTAATTCGAAAGCTTTTTTACATTCAGAGGTCCAAGTGAATTAATTTTCTTTAAGGTAATCATATAAAGGCCTACATTTTCTGCACAATTTTTTATATATCTACCATAATATGTTATTTTACCTATGAAAGTGGCTAGTTCTTTGGAATTTTTAGGTTCTTCCATTTCTGTTATTGCTCTAATCTTTTCTGGTAACGTGTGAATACCAGTAACAATGACGTCATCGAGAAACTCGACCATATCTGGTATGTCATTAATTATCGATTCGATTAGCCTTTCAAAAGGTCCTGGGGCTGAAACAATTCCATGGGAAATTTTAATATATTGTAACAATCCTTTATGAGTGCTAATAGTTAAGTATTGTCTTGGTTCTACATGTACTGGAACCTGTTGATATGCTTCTTTTAAATCTATTTTGGAAAAAATTGTACTGCGATGTAACTTTGATATCAAATGGTGTAACTGGGGCAATGGATATCTACCAATCACCAATTGTGGATTTAGTGTTATTTTAAAATCGCCGCATATTCGACTATCCCCGTTAGGTTTAATTACCGATACAATTGGTGTTGCCGATTCATTATTTTCAATAGGGTTCAATACGTTTTTTTTAAATTAGCCGGTATAACTCCTTTTCTGTTTTCTTATACGAAGGCTTTTTTCTAGCTGGAAAATATTTCGGCTTACTACCTTCTTTTAAAACTAGTTTTATTTCGCCGTTATTAAAATGTCCTAAAACCGATGAAAAAATATTTTCAAATTCCTTCTCGAGTTCTTTTTTAATCACTTCCGGGTTATTTATTAACATTTTATCAGTTTTTTTATTTTATGAATTTGTTTCGAAATTATTAATAGCCAAAGTCCTTGCTTTTGAAAGTCCTTGCCTTTAACCATGATCGACCTAGAATTGGCGGGCTCTTAGTTTTTACGATATACATATAAATTTGATAACACTGTACAGTTGTTTGCTTAAACTTCTACTTTGCGTAACATTCCTATTAGACAAATGATTGTTTCATCGTAATTTTTAAATTTTACGTCAGTTTCAAGCATTTTAATATTTGGAAAATACTTAATTTTATCGCACTCAGATATATCTGATATAGCTGCACCGGAATCAATTTCCATTTTAATTTTAATATTTTCGATGCAAACTGATGAAAACTGTGGGTTTATTTTTAATCTTCTGGATATATATATATGTATATATATATATGCACGTTTAAGGGTGTTGGTTAAATCCGACTTGAAATTTTTTTATAGGTACGGCACTGACTCAATACATATTTTTTCCCAAGTATTTGAGAACGAAAGAAAGAAAACTTGTCAAATATCCGGGGTTTCGCGAGATCCTCGGATCAATAAAATTTAGCGGAATTAAGCCTTGTGCTGAGGCAACCATTATTTTTAAGGAAATTATAAATTTTTTGAAAGGGAGAAATCTTTGGATAGCAGAAGACAGCATTTGAACGGCGAGACCGTTCTCAAATTAATTTTTTTACTCACAATTCTGACATCACAGAAGCATTTTTAGGCGTCATCATACATCCGAATACCCACAACTTGATGATGTTGAACCTCAATTTTGCGAAAAACGTAGCGAAATGGAGAAAACTGGGTACAAAATTGAGATGTCCTGTGTATGTGAGGAATAGAAGACTGCAGTTGTAAGCAGCAAAGCAAACATGGCCTGCAGATCACCTGTCAAATTCGCGCTCCAATGCTCTGAAGTACGAACCACACAGTGCCACTCGCGCCAGTTTTCAATTAGGAAATAAAAATGAAAAATGTGAATAAAATTGACTACAAAATATTGCAATAGTTTTTGCAGACAGCATCTGCAAATGCACCAATTTTAAAGATAAACTAACTTATGATAGTATGTAAATTTGTAAATTTATTAATTTACCCAGTTTGAAATTATAACATGGAAATTATAATTTGAAAATTTTGAAACTATTTTTTTTTGAAATTATGAATTATAAATTTATCAAGTTACCCAACAATAAATTCCAAAACCATCAAATTCGAATTCCGAAATTTCCAAATTAGACCCTCTGCAAATTTGCTTATAAATTTTAAGTTTATCAAGTCGCCCAACATTTATTTCTGATATTACAAAATTTTCCACAGTGATAATTCCAAAATTACAAAACTGGCAAGTGTTCCCTTTTCTTTATAAATTAACAAATTTTTTGGGTGACTTGATAAACTTGGAATTTATAAATAAATTGGCAGAGGGCCTAGCTTTGAAGTTTCAGAATTAGAAATTGATGGTTTTGAAATTTATGCTGGGTGACTTGATAAATTTTTTAATTTATAAAGAAAAGTGGACACTTGCCAGTTTTGTAATACTGGAATTAAGGGTTGCCTTTTATATTTTGAGCCTAATAATGAAAAGACAATAATTGATCATCGAAAATGTTATTTTTTTTTTTTATGTATGGGAATAAAAAAAAGTCATTAGGTGCTAAGTCAGGGCTGTAGGCTGGAGGACCAATCAATTCGACGTTTTCAGCCCTGAAAAAGTCCCTTGTTGCAGCGGATGTGTGAGAGCTCGCATTGTCGTGGTGGAGGATGATTCGTCTTTGGCGGCTGATTTCCCTCATTTTTTAAAGATCTGCGGTAAACAAATGGTTGTATATAATTCCGAATTGACCGTCCGACGTTGCTCCAACGGCACAGTTCCTACGTGGCCTGTTTTTCCAAAAAAACAGGCAACCATTTGCCTTGAAGTGCTTCGTGCGCAAAGAACTTTTGTCGGATTTGGCTCATCTTGGAAGATCCACACAGACGACTGCTGTTTAGTTTCAGGCTCATGAGCATAAATCCATGCTTCCTCACCTGTTACGATGTCATAGACATGCTTTGAATCACCGCGATCGAATTTTTTCAGCATTTGTTTTGACCAATCCACACGAGCCTTTTTTTGAGCGATTGTCAAGTTATGTGGGATCCAACGGCAACAAATTTTTTTGACAGCCAAATGTTGATGTAAAATTGCTTGCACGCTGGTCCCACTAATGCCCAAGGATGCCTGAATCTCACGATAAGTCACATGACGATCTTGCATTATTAGTTCACGCACAGCGTCAATTTTTTCTGGGACAACGACTGATTTTGGGCGACCTTCACGACTTTCGTCACTGAGCGAACTGCGGCCACGATTAAATTCGTTGTACCAGCGTTTCACAGTGGCCAAGGATGGAGCTTCATCGCCAAAAGTCGAAGTGAGTTGATCGATGCACTCTTGTCTTGATAATCCACGTCGAAAATCGTAAAAAATCATCGCACGAAATTGTTCACGATTCAATTCCATTTTTTCGCTGAGAAAATATTTTCAAGTCATTGAAAACAATACAGGTTATGCTCAAGTGACAATACGTTCTGAAGAAGGTTATGGTTAAAAAGTTCAAACTTTCAATTGGAATCGTCAGATGGCACCTGTAAACACTAGTATTGCCAAGGCTCAAAATATAATAATATGAAAACATTTCACTTCCAAGAATAGTGCGTGTTTTAAAATTCATTAACATATTCTGAAGCACGTACACTTTTAATTATTTTAGTTCACTATCGCCTCTAGAATTCATACAGATGGTCATTGCACACAAGACAGTGAAATGTACAGAATGTTGTAAATTATATTTATTAAAAATTTAACTTAAGATGTTACTAAATTAAGCCGTAATAATATTAATAGTAGTGTATAATAATTTCTGTATCGAAATTTGAAGATCAATTTAATAAAACTATGCTGTTCATTTAAACACTTAATCAATCTGTGTATACAGCCTTCAATATAGATATTTTCATGTGTTGCGTTAAGGGATCGCCCATTCATTTCCTCAGAATAATTTTTGAATTTTAGATTCCTTCTCCCATATTGTGAGGATTTGTACATTTTTACTCAATATAGTTAGACCGTTTGTAATGTGGGCAAATGAGTTTATAAGCCCCCCCTGACATGTTCCAGTGAATTACTAAAACTACTTTTGATTCAATACTCACTCAGTGGAATTAATTTTGAGTTCTTCCTAATAAGTGAATGTAACATAACCATGCAGTGTGTCCTAAAATCAAGTATCTGGTCCTATATAGATGTATATAAATGAGAAAAAATGATTCGAAAATTCCTTTTTCAAAGATCATTTGAAGTTTTAGTTTTTAAGTAATAAAATATTTAAGCTAGACCAATCAGAAGCGCGACATGAACAGTCGTGCGTGTGTGAGCAGGAGTCCAGCGCAGTGTTGTTAGCGCTGTTCTTCCACCGCAAATTCATTTTATACATCCATATAAGACCGGACACTTGAGTCAGGGACACCCTGTATAATGAATCCAAATTTTTATGTGAAAACTGAGGATGTTGCTGAACACGAATCTGGAGTTATTTTTTTCATTAAAATGCCGGAACATTGAAAAAATCTACTTCAGTGCAAAATGAGGAAAACAAAACTTTTGCCTTTTCATTTTTTTTTCGCCTCTTGTGTCGTTTTTCTAAAAGTTCAATTATTTTATTTTTCATCTTGTTTTTTACGATAACAGCAAAATCTGCTTGTTCGTCTTTATCGTATCTTGCATAGTTTGATCGTAAAACGAAATTATTGATTTTCATTATTATTTGTGCGTTCAAAATTTCAATTTTCAAATTGTTGACAAAATTCAAAAAGTTGTGAACGATAATCCTGAAGGGCATTCAAAGAGTAACGTTATTCTCTTCAAAACTTCTTCCATATCGTGCCTTGTTTGGCTTAAAGTGTTCATTTTCGTTGGTTTTTTTTATTTTTTTTTTTTTATTTTGAACATGCTACAACTCTGATAATTTTCTTTCTATCGAAACAAGTCGTAAGGATAAATTATTCGAGGTTCTGAGTACTACGAATAGCCGAGCATAGCGGGAATCACCCCTGAAATGACCGAGTAGTGACCGCAGTCATTCTAATCTCTAAAACCAGTTTTACTTTATGTTTTTGAGGTTGCTGAACACGAATCTTTTCATACTAGACTTGCTATATCTCAGGCAATTATTTATATTTCTTGTCGAAACTCGTAATCGCTTATTCTTTAAGGTGTTATCTACAAAATGAGCTCCATCCGAAGTCTCCAAATCAATTATTTGCTGAGTGGCGAATGTTCAAATCTGTACCGTCAGGTTTTATGAGTCCTCGCATACTATCGCAAAAGTTGAGTGACGAAGTTCCGAATTTCGAGTAAATAGCTTTCATGTATTAAAATATAGTATGTAAAGAAGTTTACTGAAAAATTTGAGCGCTTTATATTCAATAGAAAAAAAGATATACGAGTTCAAAGCTAAGCGCTGAGTACGGACGGGCTAGTTTGACGCGCAGTGATTAACGCGGCAAGCGTATATAGAAGCTTGAATTATGTTATGAAGCACTCAAATTTTCCAATAAACTTCTTTAAATAATATATATTTTAATACTCAATAGCTATTTACTCGAAATTCGAAACTTCGTCACATAACTTTTGCAATACTATGCGAGGACTCATAAAACCTGAAGGTACAACTTTGAAAATTCGCCACTGAGCAAACAATTCATTTGGAGACTTTGGATGGGGCTCATTTTGCAGATAATATCTTAAAGAATGAGTGGTTACAAGTTTCGAAAAGAAATATGATTAACTGCCTGAGATATAGCAAGTTGAGCATGAAAATATTCATGTTCAGCAGCCTCGAAAACATAAAGTAAAACTGGTTTTAGCGATTAGAATGACCGCGGTCACTACACGGTCAGTTCAGGGATGAGTCCCGCTATGCTCTGCTATTCGTAGTACTCAGAACCTCAAATAATTTATCCTCACGACTTGTTTCGATAGAAAGAAAATTATCAGAGTTGTAGCATGTTCAAGATCTAAAAAAAAAAACAAACGAAAAGGCACATTTTAAGCCAAACAACGCACGATATGGAAAAAGTTTTGAAGAGAATAACGTTACTCTTTGGACGCCCTTCAAGATTATCATTCACAACTTTTTAAATATTCTTAAAAATTTGAAAATTCAAATTTTGATCAAACAAATAATAATGAAAAACCAATAATTTCGTTTTACGACCAAAGTATGCAAGATACGAAAAAGACGAACAATGAAATTTTGCTTTTATCATAAAAAACAAAATAAAAAATAAAAAAATAAAACTTTTGGAAAAACGACACAAGAGGCGAAAAAAAATGAAAAGGCAAAAGTTATTCAACCAAAAAAGTTCTACAAATTTACTATAAACTCTTGTTATAAAGATATATTGAAGACGAAAAATCACTTTTTCAGAAAAACGACACAAGCTACGATAACATTTTATTTAATAAAATTTGTCGCCTAAATTATATCTACAAAATTTGCTGAAAACCATTGTTCGCTAGGATGCGTACTATTAGTTTAAATTGCAGAAAATAAAATCAAAAATAAACAAAGTTTTATGGAAGAACGACACAAGTTGCAATAAAGTGCTTGATAACAAAATCGTTTTTCATTATAGGATGCGCACTTTTTTCCAATTTATGAAAACAAGACAATAAAAATACGTATGTTCCAATACCAATGCATATTATGAATAGTAATAATATGAATTTATTAAAATGATACATTTTTTAGGGTAGCTAAGCGTAAAATTTAATGCAAAATAAGAAACAAATATAAAAGTAATCATGATAAATAAAATTTGTACTTCATTGTGCAATACCTGAACAAGCTCCCAGGCCAAGTAACATGAATAAATTTAATATACATTTGATATAAAAGTGTCTAATATAATGTAGAAAATTTTACATTTTAGACAAAATCGAGTTTGAAGCACGAGATACGTGACGGGAATATGTTTGTTAAAGCCGAAGAAGCTTTAACAAAAGAGAATTCACAATCACCAAATTACAGTTTTTGATGCTTTCACATTTAATTTGAAAAGGTCTGTGCGCAAATGTGGCGGAAATACAAAGACGGAGCGCGTAGCGCGAGATAAAAACATTATCGAACGCGAAGCGCAAGAACCAACAGTCGCGCACCCTAGGTGCGATGAGAATGTAACTGCGCAGCGGGCAGATTTTTGATTCAAAAATATATATCTTCGAATCTCCAGTATACATATATGTCTAGTAGATATTGTCAACTTTGTTGCGAGCATCGTTCTTAATTATTATAGTTGTAATACTTAAAAAGAAAGTACCAGCAGAAACTATGGTTTTCTCGTACACATTTTTTTTGTCCGTTCTCGACCTAGGATGACAAATATTTAAATGAAGTAATTTTCATAAAAGCGAAAAAAGTTCAGTTCAACTTGAAACTCTGAAGCTTAGACTTATTTTTACAATTTCTTAGATATTCTTGTATGTTTATATGCAATGGTTTGAACGTAAAATATTTTCTGCGATAGTAATTACTTGCACTGTTTAATGTAAAATTATCTTCCAAGAGTGTTTCGAATATTTTATCATCCTATTAGTTCGAAAAAGAACAACTTTTGAAATTGAAAAAAAGTAATTTTTTCATACTTTCTCAGAAAACATTAAAACTATACAATAAAATACAACAATATACAACAAGATGCAACCAAAGAAGAACAAAATTAAAGTCGTTTTTTTCGTACTTATTTGTAAAAAATACTCTGCCAGGGCTTGAAACGAATCATTTAAATTTTATAATTTGTCAATAAAATCCACGAGATTTTTTCTCATATTTTATACATATACATGGACGATAATTTAAATTGAGACATTCATCTGTAGTTATTGTTTTAAGTAGTAGATATAATCAATAAGCAAATACTAAAACTAGAAGAAAGTACATATTTGGAAAAGTCGTGAAGACCTCGGATTGAACGATGGTCATGACGGTCCAGGCAAGATTTTTTTGGCGGCTTATAAGGGTTTTAGTGTACATGAGTCTTTCTTACGTACACGGTACCCTTTCTAAACTCTGACGTCCCACTGCCCTTATTGTTCCTAGAAATCTTAACCAATAGCCAGGTTTACAAAGGTTACTAGGAGGATGTCATTACCAGGGGTGGGATTCCGATGCCCTCTAATCTAGTTTATCGAATCTCTCTTTTTATCGTATGAAATTAGATGAAAATGTCCGATCGTTAGAAAAAGATTGACTGCAAATATATATTTCTATCTTATGTGTCAGAAAGAGAGGGGTAACTGTCGATGATCGAGACGTCGAGAGTTCTTGATTACCGAATAGTAATTATTAGTTCCGCTAGTTCTGACACGTTAGATAAAAAAATAGTTGCAGTGGATCGTTTCAAAACGATCAAATATCTCTGTCTAATTCAATACGATAGAAAGAGAGATACGATTAACTAGATTAGAGGGCATCGGAAGCCCAGCCGTGAGATGCCTACTCTCTAAATCTGAATCAGCGAAAATTCGCTGATTGGCAGCGCATATACGCTGATTCAGCCAGCTATAAGTATACCACTGCGAATCAGCGAATATTCACTGTTTCAATCAGCGACACAGTAATTCGCTGTTTCAAGCAGCTAAGTCGCACGTTTCTTAGTCAGCGATTACTCGCTGATGAAATCAGTGTTTCGCATTGATTTCATCAGCGCATTTCGTTTTTTAGAATTAATGAATTAGTAAAATTATGGGGGTAAAAGAGGACTTTTATTTAGACTTAAAGCATGTTGTAATTTTATTTCAACATATAAAAGTTTGAAACACGAAAATAAATGGTTGACGGCTTTGAACAAAAGTTTGAGTACAGTATTGAAACAAATTGAAACTTACTACGTAAATCTAGATTAACAAATTGTACATCAAAAATACAAGCAATTAGTAACGTTATAGTAGTGAGGTTGCTGAAAATCGAATCGTTAGACCCTATTGAAGCAATGTAAAAGAACGAAGTCGAAAACTGGATATTTCAGTTTTAGAAAATAAAATTTAATTTTTATGAATCTCATGGAAGTAAATGAAATTTGATAAGGTCGGAAAATTATGCTAAAATTTTTCTACGCCTCTAGTACCCTTCTTGCACTCAAAATGTATCTAAAAAATCAAAAGTGTTACAAAATTGTAGGATAGTTTTCACAGCAATTACTTTGAAGTGGTTTATACAAATAAAA
>JAABKJ010009792.1:0-11118 GCA_011634705.1 Andricus grossulariae
GTCATTTTTTAGATGACAGTTACTCCCAGTGGGACCCTGCGGTGGTTGTTAACCTTTAGTTTTTAATTATATATGATTATGATATATGATATGATTATATAATAATTTATTAAGCACTAGTGAATGGACTTAAATGTTTTAAAAACCCAACGTGAAGGTGAAAAAGCACGTAAAAAAAGAAAACTTCAGGCCCCTGTATATTGAAAACCGGTTGATAAATGGACCTATGGTTCTTTGAATTAATATAGATCTATCTGGACTATAATTAAGTCAATTTTACCTGATCAAAAACAAAATAATTTGAGATGGGACAACTAAGAAGATGCTTGCATCTGCCTTGGAGAGACTCCTTCACAGATGTTACGCCCTGAATGCGGCTTTGAGGCACGCCCAGGCATGTATAGGTCCCTCCAGTATTAAGATGTGTAATAACATTTATATTCACATGCTCAGGGTCCTCGGGAATGCGAGTAATCTAACCTATAATATAGGCACGTCAGACCTGACAGTATTCCTGCCTGGGCGCTACATAAGTTACGTGGCGTTTTTTTCGAAAAATTGATTTTGATTTTACATTGAAAAAAATTTTAAATTAAAAAAAATGGTTAAAGATAGTCTTAAAGTACATGAAAAGAGCTTTCTAAAACACAATTATAAAACTCCAATCCAATTACCTTAAAAGAAGTTATACCAACGTGAAGGTGAAAAAGCACGTGAAAAAAAGAAAACTTCATGCAACTGTATATTGAAAACCGGTCGATAAATGGACCTATGGTTTTTTCAATTAATATAGATCCACCAGGACTATAATTCAGTTAATTTTAACTTATCAAAAACAAAATAATTTTAGGTGGGAACGCAACGTCTTTATGATATCAAAACCAAATGAAGGCATAGTCCCACTGGGAGCAACTGCCATCTGTGAAAATGACACCGGCTTCCAGTAAAACCGCGGTAAATCACACCCATGACCACGTCACATGACCGTGAAATGGGTGGCGACAGGGCAGCACAAAATAACAACGATAGGCCGGCGAAACTCTCGTGTGTTTTGAGGACACGAAGCGACACAAGGATGACAGCTTCCTGTGTCCATCTCGCAAGTGGTTTGGCATATTTTTAGCAAGCGGGTATGGCTTTAAGGTTACGAACCAGAGATAGTTTCGCACCTTCGAGAGCACCAGTCACAAGGTCAATTACTTTAACCAAATACTTTGGGTACAGTCGTTGCAGGACCATTCTATGGTCTTGATACCTCTCCTCCTTTTCCTTCTCCTTGGCAGTGATTTTGTAGTCGACTGGAGCCAAGAATTAGATCATGAATATAGTTCATTTCTCGAAGTCCTGAAGAACGATTTCAGGCCTCGAGAGCACAACAGCGACTGTTGTCCGACGGTCGAAGTTTCAGAAAATTTGGCACTCCTCATTTAGGACAATTGACTCTATCTCCGTCGGAGCGTTCGGCAGGACAGGGTCGCGGTCACCACCGTAAGAACGACCTAGATGGTAATAAGGCACTCTTAGGGCCGCATTTTGTATGTAGAGATACATTGTTCCCAAGTGAGTGGAACACTCGGATAGTATGTGTTCTAAGTACTCAGCGTGTGCATGATACGTTCTAAACCTATCGCTGGATACTTCTTGACGTAATATGCGGTTGCGGTATACTAAGGTAGAAGTGACACCGTCCTGGCATGCTAAAATAAAACCCTGTGTACCTGAATTAAGTCCTGATGATCTGAGGAAAGCAAAATTTTGCTCCTTCGAAAAAGACTGCTCTTCTACATTTCTGTTAAAGTTTCCGTGCATTTTCTTGTCGAGTAGCTCTTGGCGAAAATTCTAACCTCTGCTTTCTTTACTTCAGCTTTTAGAAGTGAGTCATTTAGATGGAGTAATGCACTTTCCTCACTTACGACGTTGAAATTCAGGACATGGGTCTCGGCCGCCTGCTCCGCGGCTTTGTAAAAGAACGTTCCTCTGCCAATTATTTCGCGATTCCTGAACATTTTTAGGAGAGGATCTCTACCACTTGCAAAGATGTAAGCTGTACTCAGAGAAATTCAGTTATGAAGACATTGGAGATTCAAAAGACCGCGTCCGCTCCAACAGACAGATGATAAGTGTATGAGAGGTTGAATCGAAAGCTTCCCAGTAGTTAATCCAGGCCATGGACAGGACGCGCTAATGGGCGGCGGCGTCTTTGCAGACGCACCGCTCAATTCTTCGAAGAATCCGTCTGCGTCTGCGATTTTAAATATGAGGTGAAAATGAGGGCCAGATATTGGTGCATAGAAGTAAACTTCTCTTACCAGAAGTTCTTGATACCGTCTGGTCCTGCAGCTGAAAAGTTCTTCGTTCCCCTAAGTGCTTCTTCCACCTCTTCGGCAGTGATTGATAGACATTCCGCCTCAGATGTTATGTGGTTGTCGCAAAAATCTTTGAAGCGGGTGTCATTACAAGTATTTTCTTTCAACTTTAATATCTTCGGGATCTTGTACTACACATCTCTCAAAAAATTCTCTACCTCGTTGGGCTTGGGTGGATTTTTGACATAAACGGGGAGATCGCTGCAGAGGCGCGATGGGTCAGCAAAAAACTGTTGATTCTCTCTGAGCCATCTATCCCCCTTCTGTATTTTCCTCCAGATGATATGTAGTCAATCACACACTGAACACGAGAAGCATTCTGTCTTGCCCATGCAATCTTCTTGTGCAGTTGATGCAAGCGTCTTTTGGTCTTTTGATCTATCGTCTGTTTTAACTTTCGATTTGAATCAGCCAAAGCTCTCATTCCACCATAAACTGAACAATTGATGGTCGGACTTCTCCTAGATATCCTCACGAAGGCTAAATCATGGGATTTAGGAGGACCCTAATGTCATTGTTCCTTATCTCTCAGAAGGTGCCTGCATTCCGCGGTTGTTCTTAATGTGGCTTCCTCACCTTCGTCTGCAGTTTGTTCATGCAGCAGTTGGGGACGTGTTCCGCGCACATATCCATTTTTTGAGAGGTATGCAGCTTGATTTCGCAATGACTGATGCGAAACGTGCTGAAGCTCTGTGTTTCTGGCACCAGAGAGCGTGCATACGCGTCATAAAGCCTCCGTGAACAGAGAGAATGCTGGCATCGTAGCAGTCCAGCAAGTCATCCTTGAGTTGATTGGTCCACTCAATGTGTGTTCTCGAATGCTCGGCGGGTTCGATCGTTTTGAACCGCATCTGTAACTTTTTGTTGGTTTGGTTGTATCACCGTTGTTCCCACGAGCAGCTAGGAAAAAGGGTTTGTTCATCCTTGTAGAGCCCCGCATTCAAAAATAAGTATGCATACTCTGAAAGGTCGACCGGTATCCCAGAGTCACCGTATAACACATCTAACCCAGGTGCCATAAAGCTTTTGGCATGGTTTTTACGCCTGCGCTTTGGGGTTATTTCCAGCGGGACTACCCCTGGACAATTGTCCGCGATTGCTTATTAATTATTGTAACCATATTCAGCAGAAACCATATGCAGGCGAAACGCTCACACTAAGTGGACGAATTGACTGAAGGATGACTTGCTGAGTGATAGGATGCCAGAATTATCCCAGCATCTGTATTTGCAAAACAAAGCTGCCTTCCTCTCGAAAACTGGATATGTATACAGAGCGTGTCCCGAACCGCTGAATGAACAAGCCGCAGATAAAGAAGTGAAAGCGACATTAAGAACACCCGCGGAAAGCAGGCACCTTCTGAGAGATTATCGTGATTTCAGGACAAGGAGGAACATTAACATGCGGGTTCCTCCTAAGCCCCAAGGTCTGGCTGAAATGGATGCTTCCCTTCGTGAGAATATCTCGCATGAGTCCGACCTCTGGACCATCAATTGTTCAGTTTATGGTGCAGTAGGAGCTTTGGCTGAATGAAATCGAAGGCTAAAACCGACGATGGATCAAATGAACAAAAGACGATTGCAAATGTTTCTCGCTGACCCATCTCGCTTCTTCATTGATCTCCCTGTTTCTGTAAAAAATACACCCAAGCCCGACGACGTGGAGTCTTTTTAGAGAGAGCTCTATAAGACGACATAACATCTGAGGAGGAATGTCCATCAATCACTGCCGAAGAGGTGACAAAAGCACTAAGAATTGAGCCTGTGTGAAGAGAAATTTACGAAAAACGTGGCTCGAAAAAAGGTGTAGCAGACCGCCGAGAGATCCTTCTAATTGACAGGTGCGTCTGCAAAGACGCCTCAGCCCAACAGCGTGCCCTGTCGATGGCCTGGATTGACTACCGGAAAGCTTTCGATTCAACAACTCATAGACTTATCATCTGTCTGTTGGAAAGCTTGAAGGTTTATCCACACACAGTGAGATGCATAGAGAGATTGATGCCTCTTTGGAAAACTAGATTTACTTTCTCATCTGGAAATTATCGTATGACAACGAACAGCGTCACCTTCCAGAGGGGCGTCTTTTTAGTCAAAGCTAACTAAAGAGTGCTTTAAGAATCATCGAAGGGTACAATGAAGAAATGGGTATGGACTTTTGATTGGACAAGTGTGCCTAGATTAATCTGAATCTAGGACGGATCACATCTGTATAGGGGTCTCTCCGAAGCATATACAAGCATCTTCCTTCGCATATTTGGTCTTCCAATCTGTCCGCGTCAAACAAGGTATCTGCCACTAATATGCTTGCCGTCCCGGTTCTACTCTACTCGTTTGGGGTAGTTAAACGGACAAAGAACGAACTTACGGCCCCTGACATTGCCATGCGTAAGAGCATGCATATGCTTAAGAGCTTGCATATCAATTCGTCCGTTCAGCGATTTTACATCTCACTCCGTTAAGGCGGACACGGACTTCTGAATTTCCAGTATCTTCATAACCGAATTGTTTCGAGTACAGCTTACATCGTTGCAAAAGAGCGTTCCTTTAAAAAGCCCCGGAGTAGGTGGCCGCTACTCTTGGCCCGAATTTTAACATCAGAAGTGAGAAAAATGCATTACTCCATCTATATGCCTCACTTCTAAAAGCTGAAGTAAAGAGAGCACAGGTTAGAACTTTCGTCAAGAGCTACTCGACAAGAAAATGCACGGAAACTTTAACAGAAATGTAGAAGAGCAGTCCTTGTCGAAGGAGAAAACTTTGGCTTTCCTCAGATCATCAGAACTTAATTCTTGTACAGAGGGTTTCACTTTCGCGTGCCAGGACAGTCTCATTTCCACCTTAGTTTCATGCACACACTGAGTACCTGAGTACCATGAAAAAATACTATCCAGCTGTTTCACTCACGCGGGAACGATGTGTATCTTCAGACATAATGCGGTCCTAAGAGTGCTTTATTACCACCTTTTTCGCTCTTACGGTGTTGGCCGCGACCCTGCCCTGCTGAACGAACCGAGGGAAACAGTGTCAATTGTTCAAATCGAGAATCGCCCAATTTTCTGGAACTACGATTTTCAGACAGCAGTCTCCATTGTAAACTCGAGACCTGTCGTTGTTCTCTAGGACGTCGAGAAACGAACTATATTCGTGATCGAATCCTCGGCTCCAGCCGACTAAAACATCACTGCCAAGGAGAAGCAAAAGGAGGAGAGGTATCAATACCTTAAAAGGGAGTTGCAGCGACTGTATTAAAAACATCAGGTTAAAGTAATTTTTCTTGTGATCGGTAATCTCGGTGGTGCAAAACTATCACTGGTTAGTAACCTTAAAGTAATACCCGCGTGCTTAAAATATGCTAAAGCACTTGCGAAATGGATAGCAGAAAGCTGCCATTCTTGGGTCGCTCCGTGTCCTCAAGACACGCGAGGGTTTCGCCGGCCTGTCGCTGTGATTTCGTCATGCCCTGGGGCCACTCATCTCACGGTCACGAGACGTAGCCATAGTTGTGATTTACCGCGTTCTACTGGATGCGGGGTCATTTTCATATATGGCAGTTGCTCCCAGTGAGAGCAACTGCCAACTCTATAACTGCTATATATATATATGTATATATAATGATTATTGCGATACTGAGTGATAGTTTTCATCGAGTTTCTGAGTTATTCTCTGGTAGTTTCAGAAACCAGTTACTGTATATATGAATAAAAATCATAAAAACTTAAGTAATAGTTTTGGAAAAAATGGTTTCGTCTACTCTATCTTGAGACATATCAAAAGAAACGTAAGACGGAAAGAATAAGCGCATAAACTGTTGCGTATCTTACATAAAAAATCTGAATAAAATTACCATTCGCAAGTTAAAACTTCTGTTTATAAAAACTCTAGCAGCAAGCGGCTTCTTTCTCAGTATATGAACAAAAGAAACCATTCGCTGGTAATGCTTTGAAAAAAGTTGTTCTAAATTACCTTTAAAAGAATCCATACTTTTTAACGATTTTTAAATAATTTTATTAGAGCATATCTTACGCAGAAGTTAACAAGCTTTTCTCTATCTAATGTTTAAGACAGGCATGTTTTCATTTTCGAGCTGGACTCATGATTCCGAGTTTGTTGTAGGTACCTATGCCGTAGAACGAATTTTTATTGTTTTTTTTTTTAATATTCTACAATAGTTCAACATTATCCTAAATGAATATTATCTTGTAAATGCATAAGAAGCGAAAAAAAACTAATAGAGGAAAATATTTTCTAATTTTTTTAGTATCCTATTGAGAAACTATCAACAATTATTTTTCGCCTTATTAAAAAGTAGCAACAACGTACAGTAAAGTGCAGATATTTCCGTATAAAAGTAAGTACAATCATTTATTTTCACAAGGCCTTATCTGAAAGTTCGACTTTCAAGCCCTGTATAGCGCTTCGAAAGTGACCAATTTCAAGCATCTTTACCTTTTTTTCGCTACGTCATCACTTTTCCTCCCTAGGGAAGAATACAAATTTGAGTTTTCCTTTGTTCATATTGTTCAAGGGGCGACGACGTTGAGTTCAGCAGCCTGAGCTACTGACCACGCGTCAAGCAAGGTTTTTTCAAAAGTTACCAGTAAATTACCAGAAATTTAAACAAAATTAATAAATTTAAACAAAATTAATTAATTTTAACAAAATTAATACATTTTCACAAATTTAACAAATTTCCACAAGTTTGATAAATTTATATAAGTTTTGAAAGTAACGGGAATAAACAAATCAATATTTTTGAAATTTGATGAATGTATAGTAATTTACGGAAATTCAAGGTAACTTGTCGGTAAATTTTTATTAACTTTGATAACAGTTCTGCCAAGTAATGCATATCGAGCGAACGATACGATAAGCAGACGATCCAATCAATCTGCTCGGTCCATCTGCGCGAAATTCTCTTCTCGAAAATTAAAGCCCAAATGACAGTAATTTCTTAATTACAAAATTCAAAATGAATCAAATTTATTCAAAAAGATGCAGAATTACCAGAATTTTGATTTTCGTATCTTCAATGATTAATTTTTTTCCTTCTAGGGGTTATACTGACAAGAAATTTGTAATTTCGCGAGAAATGTTAAATTTTAAACAGAGTTCGATCGGGAAATAACAAATGGAGGAACGATCGATCATGAACGAGTAGCGAGAATATTTTCGGCTCGATGTGCATCACTATTTCTGATGAACGCATGAATTGTGCTCGAAAATTTAAGTTGTATACCTTTCCATGGCTTTTTGAGGTTGTCTGGTTCCCCAGCTATCCAACTGATTAGTCATTTATATAAACTTTTTCATATCAAAAGAGAAAGTCAAACTTTCAGGGATAATGTGAAAAATGCAGTGCGTACCAACGGGAGATCGCAGTTTCTCGACTCGTGTAAATAACGCCCTTATTCCACTTGCGTGGAAAACTACACATTCGTCGGAAATCCCTGCATTTCTTCTCTTGACACGCAATCTACTATTTAAGTACAAATAAGTTGTGAGTAAATTTCGCCGTGGCGCTAAATCATAAAAAATATAAATTAAGTACATGCAAATGAACAGATGACAAGGGTGAACAATAAAGAGCACACCGGATGGATTTTTATATACTGAGAGGCTGCGGGTTGCCACATTATCACTGTTAAAAATTTTTATGACGGGACCCTCTAATAGGATCATATAGTTGCAGTGTTACTAACGTTTAAATTGCATATAAAAATAGTAATGGAAGGAGATGAGTCAAACAATAAAAAAGAAAGTTCAAGCGAAAACAATAGCTTGCCTACGCGCGGGAACGCATCCGTGAAAGTCACCCATTGAGGATGCATTCTTCATCTATTTTTATCCTTGTTACAACTTTAGGAATATTGATTAAGCACCACTTTTTTCATTCGAGGGCGCACGACCGAAAACTGATTCGGCGATTTATTTCGATTTTCTGTGTATCCGCTAGTGCTCCTAATTCTCTTTCTGCTCCTCAACCACACTGATTGTAAGTACGGGTCACGCAGGTCAGTTAGGCTCACTGCGTATACGCATGCGCAGTAGGGTTATGGAGCAGAATTTTGAGCACTGACCGCTGAGCTGACGAAGATCGAGGACGCGCTTATTATTTTTGAACAATTTATTTACCTTATATTTTATTGAAGCGTGACCGGATATGCGACGCAGAGACTTAAAATATTACTTAGTAATAGTGAAGACTACAAAAAACTGAAACGACACAAGAAATTATGCACGAATAAGACGATTCTTGGTCATTCACATTGGTAGATGGTTGATTTATGATTTAAAAAAATGGTTAAATTGCAGCACAATAATTTTTGACCAGAGCCAATATTATCTTTAAAAAACCGCTAACTAACTATATGAAAAAAAAAAATGAAAAACGTAGAACACCATCGACTAGAACAGGAAAGGCAGTGGTGAGTTGCTTTGGTCAGTGACGCACAAACCATGTATTGAGGGAAGCGCTCATTCCACCTGTCAAGGGGGTGGGTTAATCTAGCTGTATAAGTGGAGGTATAGGGTGAGTTTGGGGTCATCTATAAGTAGATAATATGAGAATAAAGAAGAAAATAGTAAATAAAAAGAAATTTAAATTGAACTGAATCAGCTGGCTCAACCTGTCTACGAGCGTTTGTACGCCACTGGCTTTGGTATACTAATACATTGGTGTTCAAACCTGCGGTATTCGTCGATATTAGTCGCTCAGTAAACGACATCGACTTAGTTTCCCTGAAGCTAGTGTCGTTTTTAAAACTGTTAACCGACACTGTAGTTTTTCACACATTTGTGCAGAAGTCTACGTCGCGTGTCTTCGCTTCTCACATTCGTTCTATTCTAAACTATTGGCTCAATCTTCCTCGCTTTCACCTTTTATTCCTGCCCAGTTCCTCCCGGAAGATTAGCGAAAGAACGCGCACAATTATTCGAAACTGGGTGGTCTCTAGGATACACAGGCCTCGAGACTGTGTGACGTGGCAGGACGGGCTCTCACCTCGAGTTTCTTTTTCGACACATTTCTAGACGGCAGTTTCGGTATGGCTGTGACTCGATAGGCGCTCGACGTCAATCTCTGGTATAGTCAGCTCGTCAGGTACGTTGTCAGCGTACTCGATACTGCTCGCCTGTGAGAGGCGCTTATTTAGCGACGACTGCTTCCTAAGAACCTCGGCGAGGGTTGTGCTGCTGTGTTCGCCATAGCGCGCGTCTAGGCCCTGCCGAAATGCGTTCACTACGCGGATCTGCAAATCAAGTTTTACTATAAATTAATTGATTCGCATATGAAAGAAACTATAGGAAGATTAGGATTTCAGGATCAGGTACGAAAGGGAGTGATTAAACAAAAATCGAGGATAGGCGTCAATCAGGAAACAGCAATATTTTTATTTCTCATTCCTAGAATCGTGTCCAACTTCTCAAAATATCCCGTTTCTTCTCTCAGAGTAGATTCTGAATTCTTTTAGCAGCAATTTATGGAACAAGTGTTTAATATCGACACGATTCATGGAAGAGCCAGTCATTAGAATAGTTATGTATTTCCGTTGAACCATGGCTGGAAAAGAATACTGACAAAATAATCAAAAAAACTAGTGAAGGCAATATGAGAGCTCTAAGACCTCTCGTTGTTTTGTTAATGTGAGCCTTATTTCTGAAATGTCCCAAATTCGATCGGATTCAAACTCGGGCTAACTGTTGTCCTACTGGATGGTAATTTGAAAAAAAAGTACTGTTTTGTACTCGGCTACTATTTACTAGCCGAGTTGGAGGGGGTGACATTAAAAATTTTTTAGTGGATACCCTCTGCTACGCGAATATTTGCTGCTTTCATAATTGAGTCAAAAAAATTTATCCTGGGTGTTTTCAATAGATTTTTTTACGAACTTTCGACTGGTCATAAGCATTTTTCTTAAATTCAAAATTTGAACCTGATTTATAGAAGTCAACAATAAAATTGACCTTATCTTGCAAAACAGCACTTTTATTTTATTTTTATATATTCTAGGAAGAAAGCTGAGGTTTTTTGCTGAAAAATACTTGAAAATCGAAGAGGCGTTTGTTTTGTTTCTGAGAAACTGTACGCCAAAGTTCTTGACGAACCGGCACACCGACGTGGCGCGGCGCCGCTTGAAGCCGCAAAGATGCTTACGTCCCCGGGTCTCTCTAAGCTCCCTTTTTAAAATAATATACTCTGATACGGATTTGAAAAACATTTTATATCCACCCACCCCTCATACATACACATATACGGTAAGCACACTTTCAAATCAGTTCGTAAAGTGAGCCAGCAATATCGATTCTCATGTATTTTATGAGCATCTGTCTCACAACTGACTCGTACGAAAAGGCCCTTACTGTACATAGTTGAAAGTTTGTCATAAGGACAACCGTAGGATTTCGCCGGGAGTGGGTGCTAATCTGAAAACTTGCACCCGCTCCCAGCGAAATCGCGGTAAAATTTCAGCTAGAACCACGCCTCACGACCGTGAGATAGGTGGTTACAGTCTGTGAAGAATTCAATATATATATATATGTGTATATATATAAACAAGGTTAACAACCACCGCGGGGTCCCACTGGGAGGAACTGCCATCTAAAAAATGACACCGGCTCCCAGTAGGACCGCGGTAAATCGCACTCATGGCCACGTCTCACAACCGTGAGACAGTGTCGTCGTGTCACAGGACACGACGAAATCACAACGACAGGTCGGCGAAACTTTCGTGTGTTTTGAGGACACGAAGCGACCC
>JAABKJ010009793.1:0-11118 GCA_011634705.1 Andricus grossulariae
CAAAAGATAATTCATAATCACCAAATTATAGTTGTTGATGCTTTGACCTTTAATTTTAAAAGTGGGGAAAATACAATAACCGAGCGCGTAGCGCGAGGTACATACGTTATCGAGCGCGAAGCGCGAGAACTAACATTCGCGCGCCCTAGGCGCGCTCAAACTTGCGAGCGAAGCGAGCCACACGCGACGTGAGCGGGCAGATTTTTTCAAACACATTTATAATGTGCAAGCTGCAAGAATTGTTTAGACTTTAGAGGCTGCTGTTTCTTAATAGCCAGATCCTCTTTTTAATCATTGTTTGTCGCTACTGCTCTTTCCTGCATTCATGAGGATCATCGCTGCATTCCAGCGATCGTCTAATTTATAGTATGGCTGCCATCTTGAATCGATAGTAGCAAGCTGCATGCGCGTGTGTAGTCGTGTTAGGTCATAGTTTTAAACGCTGCCAAATTACATGTTCCTCAGAGCTCGTTTAAAATATTCCGACATCAAGTGGCGCGGGAAAGGGCAAAATAAATGCTGCAGCATGACGATGGGCCGTGGCGGGGAATAAGTACTTCGTACATATGTATATGTATGTACATTGTACATACGTACGTGCGGTCGCAACACCGGTAGCATGATCAGAAGAAGAGGGGTGAAAGAGAAAGAGGCATTAGAAGAAATACGGCAGCTAAGATAAAGAGTAATAGAGAAAGAGGAAGAACAATGCAAAAAATAGCTTGCTTGATTGGTGGAAATGTATTCAAAATGGCTGAACGCAGCTGGTAAAATGGCGTCGACACGCTAATATTAGGCTATTACTGAAAATTCAAAGTTTCTATTCGTGCTCTGGAAATTTAAGAGTTGTAGGAATAACGAGACAAGAAAGGAAATGCGAATGAACAGAGATAGCAATATTGGGAGGAGGGAACCAAAGGTAGGAGTGAACGCTCAGCGAACGAACAGTGTTCTACCCTCTTGCATTTTATTTACGTTAGCACTCTCATCGTCTCTATATCTCTATAATGATCTTATATATCATAAAGGAGAACATTTCGTGTAAAAATGTGACTGACAAAGTAGTTTTTATTCTGTCAGGAACAAAACATATCTACGAGAACTTGTTTATATGGTATGGTGAAGAAAAGTTTCTCTATCTGAAATTATTGGCAAGGATAAAATGAATTATGAAAGTAGTGTGCAAGATAACTTTAAATTACTTGTACAATCATATGATTTATAGTACAGGCGCCCTATGAAAAAAGGCTGATTTGAGATAAAAAATGCTACCTAAAATTTGACTTCGGATTCTTATAGTGCTAGCATGCACAACAAAAGCCTATATGTTTGCGACCAAGGTTTCGGAAGCACTGTGTGTGAAAACAATTGTCAAAGATAGCAAAAAAAGGATTTTTGTTTATTACAACTAACCTATATGTCTGTTTAAAAAAGTTATGTTGAAAGATGTAGGTCTTATTATTATCTACAAAATGACGTATCGTACATCAAGATTTATTCATTTGTTTACTTGAAAAAAACCGTCCGAAAGTGCCTTTCTTAAATATGCAATTATTATTGCAATAAATAATTAACAAGTGTCAATGTTTTAGAAAATATGTCCCTTACCACCCTTAAAAAGTGTGCTAAACTTCAGCCAAAAATAATCATTAGTTTTCATAAAAAGTCATTTGTTATTAAAAAATGGACTATTCTGCAATGGAATTTCTACAGATTTGGCGGATAGGATCTCCACAAAAAGTGTGTTTTGTTTGCTCTACACGAGTTGTGCTATCACGTACACTTAACGGCAAAACTATTTTTAATCATTAAATTGCATAAAAATGGCTTACAAAAGATGTTAAGTTTTCTTCTTATAACAAATGAAATATGTACGTCCATTTTCATTTTATGAAGCTCCATTTTGTACCAAGTGTAGAAAAAGTGTGCTACTAATTGTTATAAAATTCACGAAGATATGCATTCTAAATTCATTGTTTATAATCGTGTCTGATTCACGAAAAAGTTCACAGAAAAGGATCGACGTAGTCAGTGGAGGCGGAGTGGGGGAAGCCGCTGTAGTATGCCAGGAGCTCGCGCCGGAATTGACTTCACATCTTAGCAACAAATTTATGTATCAAGATTGTTTTTTTATTTGGACTAGCTTCCTGTGCTGGTTTCAAATCTGTTGGTTGCTTCTCGAAAAATGATATCTAATACCTTATGTTCAAAAGTATTTTATTTATCTTCCCTGATTTTACCATTATTATATTGTTTATTGGATTGACTATAATATATACCATATTCTTTTCAAAGCTTGAGACTGGTTAATTTGTTAATTAATGAACAACTCTTAATGTGGGACACGTCATTTTGTAGATATTTGTAAGACCTACATTTTTTAACTAAACTTTTTTTCTGACAAACATATAGGTTAGTTGTAATAAACAAAAAGTCTTTTTTGGCTATCTTTGACGATTGTTTACACACACAGCGCTTAAGAAACCTTGGTCGCAAACATATAGGCTTTTGTTCTACATGCGAGCACAACATGAATCTGAAGTAAAATTTCAGGTAGCATAATTGACTTCAAATTTTGCAGGACATTTGAATCATTAAGCGATTTTCTTAAAACTGAGGAAAATAATATTATTAGGTAGGTAAGATATTACGATAAAATATTTTTCAACAAATTAAAAAGTTATATAACTTTGAATTTTTAGGATGATTTTTTTTTTTTTGAAAATGCGATATCCTGGAAAGCTTTTAACCGATTTTAACATAATTTATGTGTGGTATTTATTTTTGCGTTCAATAACGCTTCAAAAAATACAGCGGCAAAATTGTTAATTTCAATGATATGATTTTTATCTATCAAAGAAGCTCTTTAATAAATTCATTATTAGTCATAACTAATGAAATAAAATTGTTCTTTCTTTAGAGCACTATTCAAAACTGATTTTAATTATGTTAATTTAAAAGCAAGTGGTGGTGGTGGTCGAGCCTGAAGTAATTGGAATACACGGAACTCGTTACAGTTTATTAAATCTCACAGGTAATTTTTTTTTAAACCTTAACTTGCAATAAAGACGTTTCACTACCTGCACAAAATATTGAAAAATGTTGAAAAATAAACACATTGAGATAAGTGACAGGATTTTAGAATGTATTTTTCAGTAAAACTATGCGAACCGACTCCACATTGATTTTTTTCAAGCTAGTTAGACTGATATAAAAACACATGTTTCTACTATCTTCCTAAATACCAATTCGACATATTTGAAGTGTATAAAAAAGTTATGTCTCCCTCGATGCAAAAAACTGCACACGCTTCGCGAGAGATTGATGCTCGTAATGTCAAAACAAATCATGACTTTTTAATTTTAAATTGTTCTTTCTTCAGAGCATTATTTTTGATTAATTTTAATTATTTTTATTTGAAAGTAAGTTGTTGGTTAACAAGGGTAGAATTCCTCGGTAAATGTAGAATTCTGTCAAACAGAAAATAATGTATAATCAAATTAATAAAACTCAAATATATTTGATTGAAGTATTTCTTATGTTTAAAACAGTAAACTGTAACCTCTAACCAAAAATTTTGATATTTTTGAATTAGCTATGCGATGCCATGAATCTCGGATTTTATACAACATCCAAACTTTACGTACAAATTTTTGGTTAGTAAGAAATACGGAGAAATTAAATAAGCTTAAATACATTAAAGACAAGTTTAAGACAATTTAGAAGCTTAAAAACTAGTTCTACTATTAATTCCTCTCATTTCAATTTCAAGTAGGTTCAAATAATTCATGTTGTGTCGTTCATCCTTAATTAATTTTTTAATTTTTAATGTTATTTCTTACGATTTGAACAAAAAATACGCATTCTATCGAAAAATAATTAACCAATCATTTTTTAGATCTTTTTTGGGTGAGAAACTTTTGTCCATTAATTATTTTCGTACCTTGTAGTGTTTACATGACAATGTTCACGAAAATTGAAGAGGAGACATGTGGAATATTGGAAGATATGAAGAGGCAAGGGGAGGAGCTCAAGGAACAGGTACAAAAAATACGGAAGAAATGGGAAGAGTGGGTAGAATTATGGAAAGGCGAAAAAGAGAAAGTTTGGGTAAAAATGGAAAGCATAGAAAATCAGCAGAGAGAATGTGATGAAAATAGGAAAAGGGAGATGAAAGTAATAGAAGAGAGAGAGTGAGTAAATTAGAACTAAGCGCTGAAAAAAGAAGGACTGAGGTAACAGGTAACCAAGACGCAACAGAAGATGGGGTGGGCTTGCATATAGAGAATGAGAGGCTACGCAGTAGGTTGACACAGATCGAAAGACGAATAGAAGTGGAGCAAAGATCAAAGAGGAAAAATAATGTAATGATCAAGGGACTGAAAGTGAACAAGGAATCGGGAGATGAAGAGGTTAAGAATCTGATGAGAGATATAGGAGCACACGAGAGGGTAGAAGGGGTAAAGAGAGTAGCATGAATAAAGGAAGGGAGGGAAGGCATGTTCCTGGTAACATTAGGGTGAAAGGAGCATAGGTTTGAAATAATGGGCAATAATAACTTATTGAAAGGAAGAAGAAAGAGAATAGAAGAAGATCTGACCTGGAAGGAAAGGAGAAGAAAATGGCCAATTTAGCAGAGGGCATGGGCAGAAAGAAGGAAAGGTAGCAGGGTTATAATAGGGAGAGATAGAATTTTGGTAAACGGAGTGATGTGGATCTGCGACGAAGACATAGTAAAAATCAGAGCTTGACAAACAAGGTAAGGAAATGAGAAGGACAAAGAACAGGAAAATAAGCAGTAAGAAAACGCGTCGCGGTTTGCAAAATGAAAAAACGGCTAAAGACAAGGACAGGAGAAGCGGGAGGAGAAGATTGACACGTCAAAGTGGCATTCTGGATGTCTCAGTATCAAAAACAAGGATAAGGGCTTTAGGGAGGAATTAACAAAATGTGATGTAATAATCATGAGTGAAACTTGGGCAGATGAGAAAGATTGAAAGGGTATAGCAAGATTGTTAACATAAGCATATGTGTGGAAGATGGAAGCAGCGAGAAAGGATCACGTGAAAGGCAGAGGAATGGGTGGCATGGTGTCAGGGATAGAGAACAATGAGGAAATGAACAGAGAAAAAGGAGAAAGGGTTAGTGCTGGTACGGGGAAATCTGAATGCGTGGACTTGGGAACAAGGGGGACAAGTGTGGGATACAGAAAAGGAGGATTTCATAAGAAACTCGAAACACAAGGAAACAGATCGGGAATGCAGGAGGCTATTGGACTTGTTGGGAGAGGCGGGATGGTTTATTTGTAACGGCAATTGCAGAGAATGAGGAAGCTGATGGTTAGAATGGAAGTGAGCAATGAGATAGGTTCAGAGCACTTTACGGTGATCGCGACATTGAAACGTGGAGATACAAAGCGCGGTAGGGAGGAGAAGGAAATAAAGGGGGAAATAAAATTGAAAATGAGCAGGTGGGGGGGGGGAGAAGAAGTCAAGAGAAATTAGAGAACCTATAGATAACGAGGATATAGGGAGTAAGGAAGAGGAAGGAGTAGACACGCTGCTAGAAAAACTTAAAGGAGTGATTGATAAGGTAAGGGAAGATGTGAGACCGAGAGAAGGAGACGATGTAAGGAAAGGCGGGTGGGACGATGAATGCAGGGAAAGTAAAGATAGGATAAAGGAGAATGTAAGGAAATGGAGCAAAGGGGAAATGAAAAAGGAGGAACTCAACAGGAGTAAGAGAAAGCACGAAAGAACGATAAGGGGAAAAAGACAAAAGGAGAAAGAAAGTTACATGGAAGAGGTAGAGAAAGCGCTGAAGGAAGGAAGAGAGTGGGAAATGATAAACAGGGAAAGAGGGGAAAGTAAGGGCATAAATGAAGAAATCGAGATAAAAGAGTGGACAAAGTATTTCGAGGGTGTATTGGGGGTGTGGAAAATAGGGTTAAGGGAGAAGGATGAAAAACAGTAGCGGGGGATGAGGACCGCGAAAACGAGATTAGCAGAGAAGAGGTGAACGAGGTGATAATTCCGCAATTAAAAATAAAAGTAAATCACATATGCCAGTATAGTACATGTGAGCATGATGCTTACACTTATTGAAAATGAATCAAAACACTTGATACTTGTATATAGTGTATAGAAATAAAGAGATGCTAATCTGACTGACAACCTCCACATGGTGGATCCTGGGCAGACATGAAATGAGTTTGGCAAATGTCAGCAGTAAACGAAGAGAAGTATTTTTCTATCTACATACTTAGAATCAATTGACACTGTGAGTAGGGAACTCACGAGAAAATGTGTTTTTAATCGAATAGTGCTGTTGCATTTTGTTTCTATTACACTATTGCGTATAGATTATTGGGTCATAAGCTTAAAATTAATAGCCACTTACTCCCTGATTATGGGTCACATCCGAGCGGGGGCTCCCAGACCATGCTTATCCAGCTACGGCCTTTGTAGATATTTTTTGGTTAAACAACTTCTGTCTATTAATCTTCATTTGAACCTTCTGTCGTTTTTCCAAAAAGTTTTATTCTTTTATTTTTAATGTTATTTTTTACGATCAAAACAAAAACTACGCGTCCTATCAACAAATGCATTATAAACAACTTCTAGATCTGTTTTGGGTGAACAACTTTTGTCTATAATTTTTTTATTCAGAAAATTTTGTCGTTTTTCCAAAAAGTTTTATTTTTTATTTTCATTGTTACCTTTACGATTAAACCAAAAACTATGCACCCCATGAAAAAATGATTGATAACAAATTCGTAGCTCATTTTTGGGCAAGCAACTTTTGTTCATTAATTTTCCTTTGTACCTTGCGTCGTTTGTCCAAAAATTTAATTTTTTCATCATTAATGTTTTTTTTACGATTAAGACAAAAACTACGCGTTCTATCAAAAAATTAATAATAAAAGATTTATAGATCTTTTTTATGTGAAGAGCTTTTGTTTATAATTCTTTTTTAGAACCTTGTGTCGTTTTTCCAAAATAATTTATATTTTAGTGGTATTTTTTACGATGAAAACAAAAATTATGCGTCCCATCAAGAAATTTTTAATAAAAAATGTGTAGCTCTTTTTTGGGTGAACAACTTTCGTCTATTCATTTCTTCGTAGCTTGTGTCGTTTGTCCAAATACTTTTATTTTTTCATTTGTTATGTTGTTTTTTTCGAATAGAACAAAAACTACGAGTTCTGTTAAAAAGTTATAAGCCATTTTCGAAGACATTTTTTTTTTTATTTTTCAAAATTTGTTTATAAATTTTGTGAAATGTTTTTTTGTTCTAATTGATACTTGGGGTAAATGTTTCTTATAGGGGTAGCCACTTACCCCCGCAATATGGATCACATCCAAGCGGGTGCACCCAGACCATGCTGATCCAGCTACGGCCTTTGTAGATCTTTTTTTAGGTAAACAACTTGTGTCTATTAATTTTTTTTCGAACCTTGTGTCGTTTTTCCAAAAAATTTTATTCTTTTATTTTTAATTTTATTTTTTACGATTAAAACAAAAACTAAGCGTCCTATCAACAAATGCATTATAAAAAATTTGTAGATCTGTTTTGGGGGAACAACTTTTGTCTATAATTTGTTTTAGTCGAACATTGTATCGTTTTAGCGAAAAATTTTATTTTTAATTTTCAACGATACCTTTTACGAATAAACCAAAAAACTACGTGCCCCATGAAAAAATGATTAATAACAAATTCGTAGCTGCTTTTTGGGCAAGCAACTTTTGTTCATTTTTTTTCTTTGTACCTTGTGTCGTTTGTCCAAAAATTTAATTTTTTATCCTCAATGTTATTTTTTACGATTAAGACAAAAACTACGCGTTCTATCAAAAAATTAATAATCAATGATTTATAGATCTTTCTTAGGTGAAGAACTTTTGTTAATTAATCTTTTTTCGAACCTTTTGTCGTTTTTCCACAAAAATTCATATTTTAATGTTATTTTTCACGATGAAAACCAAAATTACGCGTCCCATCAAAAAATGGTTAATGAGAAATGTGTAGCTCTTTTTTGGATGAGCAACTTCCGTCTATTCATTTCTTCGTTGCGCGTCGGTGTCCTCATGCACAACTGTGCACAGATGGTACCCCAATAACAGTTCACGTGGACAGATGGTATACATCCAACTGTCAACGTTGAAATTTATACGTGCACAGATGGTACCCTGACAGCGGTTTACTTGCACAGATGGGAGACTCCAAACTGTGCACGTGCACGAATGGTACCCTACCAACGGTTCACGTGCACAGATATGAGACTACCAACTGTGCACGTGCACAGACGGCACCCTACCAGCCGTGCACGTGCATATATGGGATACTACCAACTGTACACGTGCACTGATGGTGAACGCCTAACTGTACACGTCTCAATTTGCGAGGGGTACGACAGTGCACGAGTCCAACTGTGCACTTCGAGGGCCAGGGGTACAAATGCGCATGTTGTTGGACACTAGCACAACTGTGCGCGTGCACAGACAGGACTCAACTGTGCACGTGCACAGATTAGACACTACCAACTGTACACGTCAACTGTGCATGTGCACAGATGAGACACTCCCAAATGTCAAGTTCACAGATGGGACACTTCTAACTGTGGAATGTGCACAGTTGGGAGTATCCCATCTGTGCACGTGGACTTGTATATTGAAAACCTGATCGTATTAATTGGGACGTGCACAATTGCGAGTCTCCTATCTGTGCACGTGCACAGTTGGGATTGTTTCATCTATGTACGTGCACATTTTTTCTAGTGGCTAAGAACTTGCACATTCGTACCACCGGCTTTCGACGTGCACAGTTGGGAACATCCCATCTATGCACGTTCACAGTTGAGAGTGTCTTATCTGCACGTGCACAGTTGTACCCGTGGACAACATCGTGCACCGTTGTACCACCGGCCTTCGACGTGCACAGTTGGGTAAGTTCACAGTTGCTCCATGTATAGTTGTATCCCTCGCAAATTGAGACGTGAACAGTTGGGAGTATCCCGTCTGTGCACGCGAACTTGCAACTTCAAAATCTATTACTTGAGACGTGCACAGTTGGGAGGGTACCATCTGTGCATGTCGACTTTTAGACGTGCACATAGGGTACCCTAGCAACGGTGCACGTGCACAGATGGGAGACTCTCAACTGTGCACGTCAAAATGTAGACGTGCACAGATGGCCAGTGCACAGTTGTGCCTGTGGCCAATAACGTACACAGTTGCTTCGTGTAATTTGAATTTTCGATTTTTGATGAAAATTGAAAAAGTTGTTATGATTATTTTGTAGGGCTTTCAAAAAGCCTCGTTTTCCTTTTCATGAATTTTTTCAAATCGTTCGTTGTTTGGCTTACAATTTTCATTTTCATTTTAATTTTTTTTATATATTCCAAATGCTATCACTCTGAAAACTTTCTTTTTATCGAAAAAAGTCGTCAGGATAAATTGTTCGACTTTCCGAGTACTGCAAATAGCTGTACACGGAATTTTTGAATCTTGAAAAAAATTCCTTAACAACTTTTAAAATACTATTTAAATTTGTATCCAAAATAGTTGGCTAACGAACTTGACCTTCAGTTTCGGACTCTAAAATGTGAACCAAATGCCAATCAAATTGATTCACTAATTCAACATTTATCGTGCTCAAAGGCAGCCATACATATGTACAATGTACATGCATACATATATACACACATGCGTACATATATACAGAGAGACACATTCGTAAAACCTTTTTTGCGGGTTCATAGGGTCTCAATCCGTGGACATTTGGCAAAAACAGGACGGGTCAAATTTTACAAAAATCTAATACCTACTCTGATGAGAATGTAAAAATTAAATTCAGAATCTGTAAACTATTTCTATTTCAAACTATTATTTTTATACTATTATTAATTCCAGATCATAATATTAACGTAAAATTTGATTCTTTTTAATAAACCTAGTTTCTCAAAAACTTCATCAGTCAAATAAAATATTTCAACAATAAGAATAGATCCTACTATGTTGATTAATAATGCTGATTTTAAACTTCAAGCCGCAGAATATCTCAGCGACGCAATAAGTTGTTTCTTCGAGAAAATTAGGCGACACGTATATTTCCGATTTAAGGAATAAAAAATTTCCACGAAGTTACGGATATTTGAATCTTGATGTCCAATTTAAAACAAATCCCTTTGCTCTTTCAAATTCTAAATTAATTGCAATTTTTCTAATCAAAATTGCTTTTTTTTTGGAGAAAAAATGGAGTCAAAAGTCAAGTCGAATATTTGAAATGCGAATTATTAGAATATTCGATTTAGTCGAGTTTTTAAGATCCGAGTTGAACTTTGGATACATTTTTTTACAAGAAAAAGAAGCAATGATTATTTCCAAATTTTTAATAATCCAGGGAACTCAAGCTGGTTTGAAATACAATTAGACATTTTTTTCTATTACGAAAAATCGAATGTTCCAAGCGTGTCTAAATTTGTATTGCAAGTTCGAATAAAAGGGCTGCACGACTCTAATGCCTTCCTGATATTAGCAGAGATTTTTCTTAATATTGCTAAAAGTAAAAAAGGTGGGATTTTGCAGAAAACCTTCTGTATTTTTTTCTTCGAATTTCGAAATGATGAAAAGCCCAACTTTTTTATTTTTTTGTAATATTTTTTAAAAGTTTGTGCTTGAGGAAGTTTACCTATCAGCTTTATGCGGACTAAACCATTTTTGATGCCAGGAAAATTTTATTGTGGGTAATATAATTTTTGGATTTTTCTGCTAAACGATGCAAAATATCACAAAAAAGAAAGAGGAATTTTTTTAGATCTTTTTTAGGTTATTGATTTTCCTTCGCATGCTTTCGCCAGCTAACGAAATACGCGTGACGTCACGGACATTTAAATGCTTCCAGGAATTTCACGTCATTATCCGTAAAAATATTCGGCAATTCGACGCAGGGAAATACCTGTCTAAATTCAGTTTTAAAAGTGTGTTTTAAATCCTGTGAATGAGCATGGTATTTACTATGACGTTTCATGTCCTTTCTGATAAAAAGCATGGCTCATTGAGATTAACGTTTTTCTTTTATTAATTCTCGAGTACTGTAAATTTTAGTCATGGGTAAAAATGA
>JAABKJ010009794.1:0-11118 GCA_011634705.1 Andricus grossulariae
TCTATATGGATTCCTAGAATGAACTTCATTTGGTAAATCAGATTGATAAAAATTAGTTTCGTTTCTACTAAATGCCTGAGAAAATTGTTGATTGAAAACTGATCTGGATCAATTTGTTGCTCAATGCATTTTTGTTGATTAACTTGTTCGTTAAATTTGTGTTGATTAAATTGTTGTCTATTAGATTTGGGTTAATTAAATTGTGGTTCATCAAATTTGTGTTGATTGAATTGTTGTTCATTAGATTTGAGTAAATTCAATTGTTGTTCATCAAATCTGGGTTGATTAAATTGATGTTGATTAAATCTGGGTTGATTGAATTGTTGTTAATTAAATTTGGGTTGATTCAATTGAGCAGGATTAGTTTTCCTAAATTCCGTATTCGATTCCATATTAAATGGATTATCACTAGCCATATTTCTCTTATTAAGGGATGGAGTTTTAGGGTATAAATTGCTAACATTTTGTCTCACAGGATTAGTATTTTTGACGGGATTTAAATTAAAAAATGATACATGATTTGATATATCTTCATCAACTGTGATCAAATCATTTGAAGAATTAGGGGATCCAATAATTGGGATCTGCACGTCATTCTTTTCTAAATTACCAGGGCCATTATTTTGGTTTTTATCATTAATCAAATTGCTGCTGCTTGGGACAAGAGGGTGGGGTCTAAATCATCAGAGTTAGGAATCAATCGATCAACTAATCTTCTTGCTTCATTCAAATCAATTGTGGTATCTAGATTTTTAATTATTCTATTTCACCTGGCCATAACATTTCCAACTACCGGAAATCCACGAATTCTCAATTCTTCGCTTAATTCTTCCTTAATTAATTGAAGAATCCGAACATGAGGATCTGCTACACTTTCGGCCATTTTTATTGTTATAGGTTATTTATTATCTATTAATCAATTTCTGTTACACTCAAAGTGTAAAATAAATTCAAAGAATCAAGTGTAAAAACAATTTCAGGGCATGGAGAGCATAAATAATATAAGGGTATCAGGTGTATAAGTAATTTCAGATATTCAAGGGTATAAATATTTCCAAGAAATCACGGGTATAAATAATTTCAGGTAAATATGGATATAAATAATTTCATGAAACTAAGGGTATCAATTATTTCAGAGAACCTAAGGTATAAATAATTTGAGGAAATCACGGGTAAGAATAATTTCTAGAAATCACGGTATAAATAATTTCCTAAAATACAGGGATTAAATGATATAATAATCTAATTTTATTCTTCGAACATTCTTTAAAAATTCAAACATGAAAATAAATTCCTAAAATGAAATATTTAATGTTCAAGGAAAATTGGGACACAAATCAATTATACTGGGCTAAGTATATATTTTGAGGTTATAATCGGAATATTGGGTCTATAGGGGAATTAATCAATTTCATAGAAAAAATTGATTCATCTTATCTAATCTAATTTCCTAAATTCAACTATATTTAAATATCACTATGCTGACCTCCAAAATGGCAAATCTTTAAATTTTAAATTATTAAAGGTCAACAAAAAACATAATTTTAAATTATCAAAAAAAAAAATAATGAAAAATCAATAAAATAATCTTAATAATAAAGTTATTGAACTTAATGCCGCCCCACGTTGGGCGCCAAAAATTATAACGACAATTTCACTATCGTTATAACCTTTGGTTCTAAGTTTAAAATTCTAAGTTAAATATTCTAAATTTTTCACGGGCACCAGATCCACATGGATCATTCACAAACATGAACAAAGATAATTTCGAAAATAATTTCAAAAATAAATAAATCAAAATTTTAAATCTGTGAACCTGAAATCGAATAGTGGCTAGCTCAGCCCCACTTCTGGATAATGGTAGAGGGGCAGTTCTTATAACTTGATACAATCATTAGAATAATTTAATACAAATTTATCAATAAATTGACGATATTAAGATTTTACAGTATTTAATTTGATTGAGACCAAATGATTTTTAGTTACATTTTTTGTGATTAAAAAAATTAATAATTCAAGGGCAGAAACAATTGATTCAAGGGAAAGACAAAATTTTCACAAAATGGAGGAATTGACAAATTTTCTAAAACAAATTCGATCTTTCGTCTGGTTTTCCAAGACCATGTATAGATTCGAAGAAAATAGGGTTATTAATCAAGAGCGTCAGGAAGGTCATCAACACTCAGGGGAACGACAATATATATTGGGCTAAACACATTCCAGGCTAAATACAATTAAAGAATATTTAAGACACTCAATCCGGGAAAGGGTCCAAAATAAAAGGGCAAACAATACAGCAAATAAATAGCCAAGAAAGAATATAACACAATATATCACAAATTATAATATTCACAAATTATAACATTCAGTCAAGGAAAGGTTCATAATATTGTGTGACTTAATGCAAGGATACCCTAAGACACTTGAAAATTAACTTAAACGAAAAACAGGGATGCTGCTCCGCGAACTGATTGTCGAAAGATAAAGAATTTTCCCACCATTGTTTCCTTCTTTGGAAACCGACTTGATCCTGATTGGTTGAAATGGGGAGTTCTGACTGATGTTACTAGGGAATGTTGACACAGCAGAAAAGGACTCTCAGGGCTGTGACTGGATGTAGATTTAGAGATGCTGTGTCCAAACAAATTATTCTCTTCTGAATTTGATGTTCATAATCAATCAATTTCGTCCATAAGATGTTGAATTATTGTCTAAGACATCCTCTCCGAATTATCTGAACAACCAAGCCGGCTACTAGGACTCTGCAGAACCATCCAATTAAAGTCCCTAGTACCGAGAACGCTGACATTGATGACCCGGGCCTGAGCTAAAGAGGTTCCACTCGTATTGCCGAGAATCGACAATAAACCTTCCCAAAATGTGAACTTTTGAATTCCACTGCAAGGTGGATAAGTTGAAGGGGCGTCAAAAATAATCGGCGGTAATAATCCTAACAGCATTCCAAAAATATTTATCAGGTTTTGAGGTACGACTAGAAGGATAGGAATTGGTTGGCACACAGCAGTAGGTTGGGCGGGAAATTTCAAAGGATTTAAGTAACTCCAATCGACAAAAGGTGTCCCAAATGCTTCTGCAAGTTTCTCGTCAAGTCCGGATGGATGAGGATTTTTCATGATAGTCGGACTACTCAGGAAATACATAAATAAAAAAATGAAAAACAGGCAAAATCAATTCCTAATAATAAAGGAACTAAATTAACTAAACCCATGTCTTGGAAAATCATGCAGCTTGCGGATTCTGATCAGTAAAATTGAATCTTTATATTGAAAATCTCTTCAATTAAATATTAATAAATAATTGAACTACTGATAATTAATTTCTTCTCACTTGCAATCAAATTGCAACATCACAATATTTGTTTGTTTTCGCCGGGGAGTGTTTGACCACTGCGCGAATCGGAGATTCCAAAATGTATATTTTTGGGCCACCCTACTAGACAGTGTTAAAAAAGATCATGTTTTTGAGTTTTAGAATGCGAAAATTCTTGCGAATTTATGCCACTACCGTAAACGTCTGGTGATGGAAATGTGTCATATCGCTGGTAATATTAAAGCGGTCAATCTGAGAACCGACGTAGCAAACCTTTCAAAAATATATTTGCCTGTTGTGAAGAGAAAAAAAAATGAGAACACGTGGTGGCTACGGTCGCCTTGCAATGCAGTCGAGGGTGGTGTGACCGAGAGACTGGGTCCCATGTTGTCATTCAGTTTTACTACCGCAGCCCTTTAAAAATTAAAGTGTCTTTCTTTGCATTTTCTGAAGTCGTTAAACCGCAGTACCTCTGAGAATGTTCTTTCAGTTTTCTTCTTGATTTTAAACAGAGCGGATGCCTCTAATTTTACGTCGAAAAACTAACTTCTTATTATACTATTCAGAAACTTGTTTTTTAATTTACCATTAATTGCCTTTGTTTTGGAATTATAAACTTCTTTTCGAACTACAAAAGTGTGTGCTTCTGTTCAACGTACTTGTGAAGTGTGGGAATATCGTGGTTGTGGGATAACGGAGTGTTTTACTTCACCCGCAATCACCTCACCATCTGCAATGAAACGGAAAGAATACACAGAGAGAGAGGCGGAGAGAGAACCAGAAAGAGAGAGAGAGAGAGCGGGGAGCTGCACGATGTAGAAACACTAAGTTCATGCATGATTTATTTTATTTTAATCTTATTGTTCTTTTTTTTAATATCTGGCACTGATGAAGATCCCTATCCGTGGTCGAAACGTTTGCCAATTTAACTTTTATGAAATGCACGTTTTTAATTAAATATATTCATAAGACCCTAATGTCAATACAAAAATTCTTTACAACTAATTAGGAATATTAGCGAGTTTTCCAGCGATTTCAGTTGATTTGAAAATAATTGAAGGGTTGTTAATAATTTGTCTCTTGTTGTTATTCTTCTGTGAATGACCTTCGGGTTTAATTGGTAATCAGTTGTTTTTCACCCCAATTCTGCTAATTTTGCGAAACAACCAAAACATTTTTTTTGGTTGCAAAGGGAGTGCCTTGTTGGATACGCTCGGGTACTCATTTCTGGGATTGCATTGATGAGGTATTCTGTAGCTTTAATAATAACGGCGATAAATTATCTCGCATTGCCTTTTGCGCTGATATTCAACTTGATATACGATTGGATTAAATTCAACGAGAATTGAAGTAAGTAGAAACCATAAGTAATATTCAGACCGCAGTTGTCTTGAATTCTAACTCAGACCCTTTTTCACGGTCAAATAACGTGGCCTTGAATTTGGAGTGTACTGATCCTTGCTTCCCCAAACCGGCGTTAACGATTTCGTGAACAAGGGTTTTTAAAAGATTTCAGTAAATTTCAGTGTATTATAAATATTTCAAGTGATTTCAAAGCTTTTGGTGTATTTTAAAAGATTTCAGGGGATTTTATCAGATTTTTTGGATTTCACGGGATTTTAGAGGATTTAACCGATTTCATGACTTTTTAAGGAATTCTGAAAGATATTCCAGATACCAAAATGTTTTCCAAGATATTTTAAATATTTCAAGGCATCCTAATAGATTTCTAGAGAACTTCAGAAAATTGAGAGAACAAATCATTTTTTGCATTTGCCTTTAAATGTTCACATTGTTAATTTGTTTACATATTATTGTTAAAATCATCAATTAATGTGCAATGCAAAATCTTTATTACTAAACATGTCTCGCGAAAAACTTGAAGAAAATCCATAAGAAGAACTTTTTTTATAAAATAATGATAAAATATTGAACGACTAATTGTTAGCAAAAGACATAACTTGCAGCATAAGTTGTGGAAAATTAGAAGAAGCAATTTCTTTCTGTCTATAAATATCTATAGTATGAATTTGGAGAAAAAATTGTTTATAAAATTAACAAGGAATATCGAGTAACAAATTTTCATGATCTATGTCAAGAAATTTTTTCGCCATTTGCAGTAATATAGAAGTTTAAACATACAAAAATTCAAAACATTGTCCACACATACTTCTATAGAATTAAATGAAGAATTTTTCTGAAATAAAAAGCTAAAATCGGTCAAGAATTTGCTTCTGCAAGTTATTTTAAATTTGCTTTTGGATTTCGCCCCACTGTGGGGTGCCCCCTACGTCGTGGTGCCCCTAGGCATGTACCTATCTTTGCCTAATTGGTGAACCGGCACTGCCCAGGTAGAAAGATACCACTGGCGGAGTACTGGCTCAATACAGATTGCCGGAGCCCCAGTATTGGGACTCTGTACTGGGCCAGTACTGGCTGGTAATGCTCTGCAGTACTGACGTGCGGTACTGTCATGCAGTACTGCACATTAGTTCTGGTTCTGTACTGGCAAACCACTGGCGTACGAAAATGCCGGAGTTAATTTTAAAAATGAGAAAAAATCATTCCGTTGTTTTTAGGACCATCCATTCATCATCATAGTACTGCATATCGTCCAAATATCATTTATAATTACAAAAGTGTAAATGTCAAACTTTTTGTCGAATATCAACATCCACCGTTGCTATACTCTAAAAATATAAAAAAAAGGGTATTTAAGAAATAAATAATCATTGATTGCGTGTATTTCGTGTATAAATATGAACGGGCCCGCTTAGAATTAATACATATATTACATTTCTAAACATTATTGTACAAATAAAATTTCTAACGCTACGGGGTTTCAAACTTGCATCTATGCCTGAATCTGTCGCCTAGCAGTCGGTAGTCTTAACCGATACTTTATACCTACAGAATTGAAAGTCAATGAAAAACCCATCCTCATATACCACACCTTAAAAAAGTTAAAACAAATTTTTAACTCCTTTTTCTCATAATTTTTTTTATCAATATACGACATCATATAGATGTAAAATAAATCAACCCTTAACGGTAATATAAATAAAATAATTTTTAAATAAATAATTTAAGTCGATTACAATTTTTCTTCGCGTAATCTCTGGTCGAAAAATGTATCTGCAAATTCTCTGCAAATTCTTAATAATACCCCTGCAATAGTGCTGCAAATACTCTGCAAACGTCTCCTGCATTACTGCCTAAATTGAAACACTTTAGCATAAATGCAGAAGAACTCTGCATTTCTCTTCTTCAAAAAATGGTCTGCATTCTTATGCATTTCTCAGCAAGTTTTCTGCAAAGAATATTCTCAAATATTCTGTAAAAGTCTCTGCTTTACTGTTTAAATTGAAGCTCTTCAGCAAAAATGCAGAGATGCTCTGCATTACTCTGCGTCAGACAATTATCCGCATAGTTCTGAAAATTTGTGTAGACTTCTTAAACAGGACAGTAGTTTTAGCAACGGGAAACATTAAAATTTGCGAAAATAAAGTCCGTTAAAAATGAAGTGCACCGTCATTTCAAACACGAAAAAAAAGATTCCGATTTATATGGAGGGGCGGCGGCTTTCACATTTATCCCACTTTGTATATCAGAAGAAAGGAAAGGACGGACGGAGGATCACGAGAGACACATTCTTAACTTATTGTAAACACATAGCCTAACCTAACACATTTATATAATGCACGCAACGCACTTCCCGAACGCAGAATATCGCAGGCTGAGGGTATCGGTCGAAATGGTCCTTATATACTAACCCAGAAAATTCTTACCGCTTGTGAGAAACGACCAGAGCCGGACCAAAAGTTTTTGTTGGCCCAAATTATATATAAATTTCTTACTTGAGCCGGGATCTTTTTCTGACATTTGCCACTGAAATGTTGTATAATAACTAGGGGAGAGTTGGGTATAATGGCGGGCTTTGAATTAAAGGTCCTATAAATTATGTGATTTTGATGTGGGGCATTTTTAATGTCAAGCGCCTATTATCAGTGAAAACGTTTTATTATCTAAATGCAGATTTATTTCAACAATATGAAGATTTAAGAGTAAAAAGTATACAATAGAATGATTCTGTTTGTAAAGAAAATACCTTGAAATAAAAAGTCTGAACTTAGAAGAAATAGGTTTCAAATATTAAAAAATTTATTATACTTGAACACTAAATTGATAAAAGATTTCTTAATTTGAAATTATCACGACTTATTTGTTCAAAGTTCAGATATTGGCAGAAATTAGGAAAAAATCAGCACAGTTTTGTAATAAAATCGATTATATTCGACGGTATATAAACCCAAGAAAATGTTATTGTTTAGACTTTTTTCCCAATATTACTGAAATAGTGGTCAAAAATATTTTAACATAGTACAAAATATTTTATGCAAAAATGTTGTATCTTTTAACCTATTTTGAGATAAAAATGCAAATTGTTTCATTATGAAAATTAAATGATTCATTTTTGAATTTGTGAAAAAAAATGTTCAATGTGAAATATTTTCTTTCAAGTTAAAGATCTCTCAAAAAAAAACATACAAAAATTATAAAAAAATATAAAAAATGTATGGATAAAAAATCCACTATATATGCGTTGATTAAAAATAGCATAATGATTATTAAAATAAATACTAACATGAATAAAAAGTAAGGTATGGAAAAAAAATGCCAATTGAAAATTTTTCAGAACAAATAAATAATTTGGTCTGCTTTGATGTTCACAAAATCATGAAGACAATTTTTGGAAAAATTCATTTTTTTCGACCTTTTTGAATTTTGAACTTTTACCCTAAAACTAATAATTTTTAAATGTGGGTAAGACACATTTTGCAGGGAAAGTGTAGAAAAAGCAGAGCTTTCCTGCATTTGCCTGCAAATTTTTCTCTCAGCATGGTACTTTTTCCTGTAAATCTCCGTCACACCTAATTTACAGAGAATTTGCAAAAAGAAGCAGACAGAGTCTGCTTCGTTCTGCAAGCAGTTCCTCTTGATAAATTTCTTCTACTTCCTTTTCCTGCAAATCTCGGTAAGACCTAGTTTGCAGAGAAATTGTAGAAGAAAGCAGAGCTTTCCTGCATATGTCTGCAAATGTTTCTCTCCACATGGTACTTTTTCCTGCAAATCTCCGTCACACCTAATTTACAGAGAATTTGCAGAACGAAGCAGACTTTGTCTGCTTCTTTCTTCAAACAGTTTCTCTCGATAAATTTCTTCCAAGTCCTCTTCCTGCAAATGTGGGTAAGACCTAATTTGCAGAGAAGTTGTAGAAAAATCAGACCTTTCCTGCATTTACCTGCAAATTTTTCTCTCTGCATGGTACTTTTTCTGTAAATCTCCGTCATACCTAATTTACAGAGAATTTGCAGAAAGAAGCAGACAAAGTCTGATTCGTTCTGCAAGCAGTTCCTCTCGATAAATGTCTTCTACGTCCTTTTCCTGCAAATCTCAGTAAGACCTAGTTTGCAAATAAATTGTAGTAAAAAGCAGAGCTTTCCTACGTATGTCTGCAAATGTTTCTCTCTACATGGTACTTTTTCCTACAAATCTCCGTCACACCTAGTCTACAGAGAATTTGCAGAACGAAGCAGACTTTGTCTGTTTCTTTCTGCAAGCAGTTTCTCTCGATAAATTTCTTCGAAGTCCTCTTTCTGCAAATGTCGGTAAGACCTAGTTTGCAGAGAAGTTGTAGAAAAATCAGAGCTTTTCTGCAGTTGTCTGCAAATGTTTCTCTCTACATGGTACTTTTTCCTATAAATCTCCGTCACATCTAATTTACAGAGAATATGCAGAACGAAGCAGACTTCATTTGCTTCTTTCTGCAAGCAGTTCCTGTCGATAAATTTCTTTTACGTCCTTTTCCTGCAAATCTCGGTAAGACTTAGTTTGCAGAGAAATTGTAGTAAAAAGCAGGGCTTTCTTGCATATGTCTGCACATGTTTCTCTCTTCATAGTACTTTTTCCTGTGAATCTCCGTCATACCTAATTCACAGAGAATTTGTAGAACGAAGCAGACTTTGTCTGCTTCTTTCTGCAAGCAGTTCCTCTCGATAAATTTCTTCTACTTACTTTTAATGCAAATCTCGGTAAGACCTAGTTTGCAGAGGAATCGTAGTAAAAAGCAGAGCTTTCCTGCATGTGTCTGCAAATGTTTCTCTCTACATGGTACTTTTTCTTACAAATCTCCGTCACACCTAATTTACAGAGAATTTGTAGAACGAATCAGACTTCATCTGCTTCTTCTCGCAAGCAGTTCCTCTCGATAAATTTCTTCCAAATCCTTTTCCTGCGAATCTCGGTAAGACCTAGTTTGCACAGAAATTGTAGGAAAAAGCAGAGTTTTTCCGCATGTTCCTGCAAATATTTCTCTCTACGTGGTGCTTTCTTCTACAAATCTCCGTCACACCTAATTTACAGAGAACTTGCAGAAGATAGACAGAGAAATTCCGAGATTCTCTGCATTTCGCTGCAAATAATTTTTCTCTGCATACTAATTTTCACGCAAATATCCGTGAGACCAAATTAGTAAAGAAATTGGGGAGTTTTGCAGATGAATGAAGGAACATTTATCTTTATTTATCTGCAAACGTGATTGCATATAGGCCGTGGAAAAATTGCAGGAAGATTTTTCCACCAGGGATATTTGGTATTTTTCGCGTTTAAGACCATTTTGCAACTTTTGATGTCATAAGATGACATTTTTAATGAGCAATTAGAACTTGCAGCGACGGAATTAAGAAATTTTATCTCGTACTGCGACAATTTTTGTTAATAACAACTTTTTTTTACACTTTCGTGTAACGTTTTGCTTTCTAGGTGTTTTAGACTATTTTTCAACGATTAAGACTTACATCAAAGGTAACTTTTTCTGAACATTTAAAATTTATCATAGAGATGGAACTTAGAATTCGTTTCCTTGAAAAACAAACAAAAAAAAAAACAGGAAAAGATTTGTTTTCGCGCTTTTGGTGTTTATAGTTTTTCAAAATTTTAGAACGCATGTACGATATTTTTGAAAGTATTTTATCATTTTTTCAATACTCTTGCTGCCGGAATAGTACTGCCCCGCTCGTGGAGCGGCCGTCCACCAGTACAGGGCCAATTGACGATTATCTGTACTGCGGTGACCAGTACTGGGCCAGGACAGCGCCTGTGGTGGACTGTAGCGAACTACTAAATTTTCCACCTGGGTGGTCCTAAACAACCTGGGTTACATACGTAATACGTACACTGAGAAAACTGTTTGTTTGAATCAAACAAATTTTGTTTGAACCAAACAAATTATTTCTTTGATATAGGGCCAAACAAACGTTTCGTTGATTCAAAGAAATTTTTTGTTTGTCCTTACTTATTTGGTTCAAACAAATGTTTGGTTAATTTAAATAAATCTCTTATTTAAATTGAGTAAAGTTCTCACTTACATTAAATATACATTTTTGAAATTAATTATAGATTTTGTTCAAGTGAAGTCAATCTTTTTTTACACATAACCTCAAAATTGAGCATTCTTTATAAAAATAATATATAAGCTCGATGATATGTTTACTGTAAATCATAATAATAGTTATATATGTAAAAGCAATAACACTTAGTCAATCCGAATGTTTAATTCTGGGTATAATCTCTAATTGTGCTTCTCATTTCTGAATTAAAATATCATAAACTAGAATAATTAGGAATGAACCAGAGTTAAACATTCGAATTGAATATATATATATATAATTAAAAACTAAAGGTTAACAACCACCGCAGGGTCCCACTGGGAGCAACTGTCATCTAAAA
>JAABKJ010009796.1:0-11118 GCA_011634705.1 Andricus grossulariae
TGTATTAACATGCAGGCGCACTCTGCATTCTGCAATCACCTACAATCACCCAGAATTCACCATGAGATCACGTGGAAGCAAATGCACTTACATGCATTCAGTTACAGTTACCTGGAATCACTTCCAATCATCCTGCAATCAGCTGTAATTACTCTACAATTACTGTAAAATCACTCTTCAATCACTCTTCCATCACTCGAAATTCATCGTGAATCACCTGTAATAAACTTCATTCACTCTGCAAGCTGCTGAAAATACTCTACAATTGCATACAGTCACTATTTAATCAGTACTGAAAGCAGCTGCAAACTGTAATCAAATAGAGTCACAGTATGCAGTCACCAGCAATCATTCTAAATCCTTTGTGAACTAACATCAAATAAAGTACAATTACTTGCAATAACTCGGAATCCACAGCGAGATCACGTGAAATCAAGTGCTACTATGTACAATCAGTTGAAATTACATGGAATCACTTTGTGTTACTCTAAGAGTAGTCGAAATCACTTGCAATCACATAGGGGCCTTCCATAAACCAGGTGGTTTATGGGAGCCCCTTTACAATCACTCCCAATCATCTGCAATCAGTTCCTATCGTGTGAAACAAGTGTATTCACTTGAAATTACTTGGAAACCACCATGAAACCAGTAGTACTTGGCCGTCCAATCAGTCACTAAATCACCTGAAATCACTTTGATTTACCTGCACATGTGTTACATTTATACTTTTTGATCCGAATTAATTATAAAAAATGACTCCAGGCTGAAGTAGATACAGGCGCAAATAAATTGTTTATTATTTTATTATAACCAATCGGTGCAAGAAATTGATAATAACACACATATTCCTTTAGTAATTTTTGAACTTGAATCCTATGATGTAAACTGTAGTGAGTGGATGTGATTTTTCTGTAATTTTGCATTTCAAAATATCTGATTAAATTTAATTGATTTTCATTCCCGGACACTTTTTTCAGAGGGTAATGCTTTCTTAAGTATAATGAGGGCATTCATAACAAATAATATTTATCGATAATTTTTTTAACTCGATCTTCGTTTTGAAGTGAACATAGATGACTTGAGGTATTTCACAGTTATGAAAAAAAATAATTTTAATTGTTCATTTTCAATAATATTGATATAATATCCTTTAAAGACACAGTTACAAGATCTATGAAACGTATGAATTTCATATAATTTAGTTCTTAACTGAATAAAAGTCATAAAATACGTATCTCTAAATTTGTGTAAAAAAATAATCAAGCACATTTTTTTACAACATTTTATTATCAATTCTTTTTACATTTTTAAGTACCATATTCTAGAGAAATACACATACGATCGATTTTCGTATAAAAAAAATCAATAATTCTATATAGAGTTGGAGTGTGGATGGACGACGTAGTTGAGGGTGCACTAGGATGATCAAAAAATTCGACTTTCGATTTTTTGTGATCAGTCCACCTCTTAAGTCTTAAGTGATAGTCACCTCTTAAGAAATGTTCAAGAAATAATTTCCACCCAGTAAACTTTAGTTTTGACACCCCAAACCCCCTTATATTGTGCCCGGAAAATGCCCTAAAAAATTCCAAAGAACAGTTTTATGTAAAATTCATGCTAAAGACTGTGCTTTTTTCAATTTTCTTAAAATTAATTATTTTTATTCGATGATCCACAAATTTCCAAGCATTTTTAAACTAATTTTCAATTGCTTAAACTTTTGATCGTGAAAAGTTATTTTTTGGAATTAATGACACAATTAACGATGCTCAAAAGTAATATTTTGTTATTCAACATACTTGGCATTTTTTCAAACAATGTTCATTTGTTTAAACAATTTTTTCATTCTGTGAATCGTGAAAAGTTATTAAATTTTTTTATTGTTGAAACTTTTCGCCTGGGGTGACTGCTAGTGAAATTGATCAGCGACCTGGGTCACAGCAATGTTGCGGAACGAGCATGCTATCTAAATAAACAATACGGGGATTGTAGATTATTCTAAAAATCTACCCCCCCCCCCCACCATCGGTATACTGCCTCGTTCATTCCCTTCCTCACTTTTCTTGACTCATCCGCGGCTAGAAACTAGTGAGGCACGCTTATCCCGAGAGGGATATGGCTTAATAGCATGATAATAATAATAATAATAAAAATTGAGAAGTGAAGCCTTCATCTCTAACTGTCCCGTCTTCAGCGTAAGGTCATCCGTGGCTAGAGACCCAATATAGCGGCCATGGATTAACCTTTTAATGGCTAAGACGGGAATCCCCATGATGCAGATTAATATGCATCACGCCAAAGGCGCCTCGGCAGTTCTGACCAGGAGCTTGTCAGTGGTGCAGGCAGGAATTGCCCTAATGCAAGAACCCTCGCTATACAGGGAAAGGATTGGTGGCTTGTCATGATGTGGCTCCATATATAAGGGGCCTCGAGAAAAAGTGTCAAGGGTATGCACAGCCTTCAGGCAGTGACGGAGAAAGGTTAGAGGTGCTTATTGCCTCGGCTTATTTCCGTGGCAATTCCTGGGGACCCCCGCATCCCAGAGAGGTGGAGGCTCTAATTCGGCACTGTCAAGAGAACAAAATTCCTCCGCTGTTGGGATGTGATGCAAACTCTCAACACACGGAGTGGGGAAACACAAACATCAATGACAGAGGAAGAGATTTAATTGAATGCATAGCAGGCACAGAGCTATACTCCCAGTGGGAGTATACAGAGTATACTCCCCTATCTCCGTGGCGATGCCCAGGGACCCCCGACTCCCAGAGAGGAGGAGGCTCTAATTCGGCACTGTCAAGAGAAAAAAATTCCTTCGCTGTTGGGATGTGACGCAAACTCTCACCACACGGAGTGGGGAAGCAAAGACATGAATGACAGAGGGAGAGATTTAATTGAATACATAGCAGGCACAGAGCTATACTCCCAGTGGGAGTATGCAGAGTATACTTCCACATTCCAGACTAAAAACAGGAGTGAGGTTCTCGATTTGATTCCATGCTCGGGTGTACTAAGGAGCAGGGTAGTGGGCTGGAGATGAGGTGGGTCTTCGATGAGGAGTCTCTTCCAAACAACAAATATATCGTGTTTCGATTAACCCTTGGAAAACCGGTGGTTGCCAAGATCAGAAACCCCAGAAATACACTTTTGGACTTATATAAAGAGGAACTCAAAGGGAGTCTTGCGGAATTTCCCACAAACTATGGTACCATTGATGAGTTGGAGCATGCCGCGTATTTTCTGCGAAGGGCTCTGACTACATCATATGAGAAAAATTTCCCTACAAGCACAATTAACTCTAGAAAGGGAGCAGAATGGTGGAATACACACCTGGAAAAACTCCGTAAAAAGACGAGAATGTTGTGCAATTGGGCAAATAGAACTAAATTGCTTTCAGACTGGGACATCTATAAGACGCCCCCGTGTGAATACAATAAAAATATAAAAAAGTATAAGCAGGAAGATTGCAGGGGCTTCTGCGAGGAATCGAAAAACATTCCGGAAACAGCGAGGCTCCACAAGATTCTAGCGAAAAATCCGGGAGCTCGCCTCGGGCTCATAAGGCTCAATAATGGTGAGTTTGCCGGAAACGCTGAATCTCCTGATGGAAGTTCACTTCCCGGGTTTTCAACGAATCCGAATCGACCAAGAAGAGGAAGGCTGGAGTCATGAGGTGGAGAGGGCTGACTGAAATTTCGCCACAAGTATAGCCCTTAAACACGTGCGGTCGGCAGGAAAGGACGGTAGAATGGCCTTCATACCCAAACCTGGGAGAGAGGGTTACACTGCTGCAAAACATTTCCGACCAATCAGTCTAACGTCTTTTATCCTGCGGACGTTGGAGGAGCTGGTCGAGAGATACATGAGGGATGGGGTGCTCTTGGCCTCCCCGCTGCATGGAGGGCAGCATGCTTTTCAGACAGGGTGCTTGGTAGGAACTGCGCTTCATGCTGTTGTGGCGAAATTGGAGCAGCAGAATCGAAATCAGATGGGATGGCTGTCTAGTAAGGTTAATAGCTCCATGGGGATTTCCACAGGGGATGTCATGTCGCCCCTCCTGTGGTGCATTGTGGTGGACGGCCTCCTTCGAAGGCTAAATAAAGAGGGGTACTATGCTCAGAGATATGCGGATGACTTTTTAATCCAAGTCAGGGGACTCATCTGAAAACACTGATGGGTCTTATAAGGTCGGCGCTGCTCATCGTAGAGCCCCGGTGCGATAGCTCAGGGCTCTCGGCAAATCCGGAAAAGACCACCTGGTCATTTTCATACAAAAATATAGAGTTTCAGAAGTTGACGAGCCTGTATTTTGTGGTTGGGAGCTGACGTTTTCAGATTCAGTTAGATATCTGGGAATAATCCTAGATAAAAAGCTGGATTGGGCAAAGCACCTGGAGACCTAATGCAGGAAGTTTGTCATGATTTTCTGGATGTGCAGGAAAGCCTTTGGGTTGACGTGGGGTCCAGGGCCTAAAATGCTTTCAAGGGTCTACTCTGCTGTACTAAATGTCAGGCTCCTATATGCGGCCGTGGTCAGGTGGCCACGGTCGGAACTTAAAACAATGCAGGACAGGCTGCGAAGATTACAAACGTAAGCATTTAGGGGTTTGACTGAAGCAATGAGGACTACGCCGACAGCGGCGATAGGATTCATGCTCTGTGAAGAACCCCTATATGTTGCGATAACCACTAGAGCGGTACACGTGATGGACCGCCTGGCAAGAGCAAATATGTGGACTCGGGGGACTAGGCACTCTAGGCTCCAAAATAATATCAGCGCACTGCCGATTCTGCAGATGAGGCAAGGTAAAATAACAAAACGCTTCAACTTTGCCAAAGCTTTTTGCACCTGCATCATAAGCAGGGCTCTGTCGAAAGCAAATGGTAACCTGCTCCTCCAAGGGGAAATCTGGTATACAGATGGCTCCAGGGGTGAGGGAGAGTCAGGAGTAGGAATTTATGACAGCAAGAGAAGAAAAGGGATAGGGATCCCACTCAGTCGACATGCTACTGTCTTTCAGGCGGACACACAGGGATCAAGGTCAATGAAAAGGCGGACCAGTTCGCAAAAAGCGGCGCAGCAAGTGAATACATAGATCGAGAACCGGTACTGGGAATAGCGTCTTGCTGTGTCGGTATGGCCATCAAAAAGTGGATCCGAACAAAACACCAAGAATATTTGGAACGAATCCAGGGTTGCCGCCAGGCGAAATCCATCCTGGATTATACCTATATAGATGCCGCAAGGATGACGAAACATCCCTACGTGTATTATGCCAGTGCCCGGCATTAGCTAGGCTCAGGAAACAGGCCCTCGGGGCCCATTTTATGGGACCAGAGGAAATTACAACGCCATCAGTAGTCGACATACTAGGCTTCGTCAAGAGGTCTGGGATCGACTGCTGAGATAGGATAGGTAAGGGTGTGGCACAATTGACTTTATAGCTTGAGCGCCAGGGGCCCATGGGTTCCCCACCCGTTTAAAACTAACTGAAAACTACCTTCTAGGATAGAAGGAGCAGAAGTGGATGACGAACACATTCGAGTTGTGGTAGGGCTTGGGCTCTCCCTTCATGACTTTGACGGCTATGTTGGTCATAGCACTGCTTTTGACAGGGTTGCCCATTCCAGCCAGATAGAGAACGAACAGGAAAGAGATTAACACAGGGCGCCCTTGAATCCACCGCTGGGGGCCACAGCATGCAGGATGATGGTGATGGTGAGCTGCGAGATGGTCAGGAAGATCTCACTGATCACACAGCTGGCTAGCAGGAACATCTGCGACAAATGGTAAGCAGTGGAACATCACCTGTACGTGCTGCGGATGCTTTGGCTAGCGTTAGGTATTTGCAGCTAACAACCTCAACAGAAATACCGTGGGATATTGTCAAGTTGGATACTTGCATGAAAGAAGAACTTATACGTCTCGACTATGAAAGTGCGAAGTTTCAAACCAAAAGCGAAAAAGGATACAACCTTAGGACGAAATTTGCTGCAATGTACCCTCATATAAAGATAGTCGTACTAAAATATCTTATTGCTAAGGTGAAGGACATCAGGATTAATCTACACATCTCAGAAGTCCGAGCAATGGAGATTAAACAACAGGTTGATTTGGCGTTCTTCCTTAACCTGATAATGATCCAGCACCACCACATCCTCCAGAGGCAGATGGCCTAATATAACTAGAAGCAGGCACAGAAGTTCAGTAATCAAGAAGTCGGTTGAAATGGACATACCATATGAACAGAAATGTTATGCGCCTTTATTTTTCGACAGAGAAACTTGGGCAACGTGTGAAGAGAGAACATCGTCGACTCTTCTTACTTAAGTACCCAGAGCTAGCCACAAGAATAAATTAGCAGAATCTAGCAGACAAAAAATGCTCAATATCTGTAATCAGATTGCTTTCGGCTGTTGTAATGGTTACCATCAAAATGGAAGTGGAACAGCAGCTTTCAATTAATGAACTCCCCTTAGAAGACGTGCGCCACAAAGAACAGATTGAAGGTAAAGGCTTAGGTGGTAGGGACAATGTACAAGTATCGGATCCACTAGAACCACATCCGGACATTAGTAACGACGATTTGAGTAGCAAAATCCCAGAGAAACTACAGCACCTTAAAAGGAATTTTGGTCATGCTTTACTAGAGTTCAGACATGTAGATACAACAAAAAGGCATTCTCTGCCCAAGAAGAACATTAAAAATGATCTGCGTGCACTAATAGAACACCTGAACAGCAAGGCGTTACCTATGCATTTGAACGCAACACAAGCTGCGTTAGAGGTTCAAATTCTTGTATGCTGTGCAGCTGTGGCAACCGCTAGAACGTCGGGCCGCAGAACTAGTCCTACAATTGCAGTCTTCGCCCCAAGAAGGAATCGAGATCCACCATGAAAGATCAGGTTGGATATGGGTATGAGCAAAGAAAGGTGCAAATTAGGTCGAATGACTAAATCTAAGAAAGGAAATAGAACCAGAAAGCTGATACACTGTGTTAATAAAATCATCCAACCTCGGTAGTTCAAGAAATTGACACCAGAAATATTGGAAGAGATTATAATTGATAAATTTATGCTCTTGCAGTCAGCCACGTTGTATTGGGCTAACTCCACAATGCAATGAAGTATGCGGTCACATTACCAGTATCGCGCAGTGTCACTCACAATAGGCGTCTCTCGGATGGAGGCCATGGTTCAGTTGGGAATGACAATAGTACCAAACCAAGGCGACGACCAGGCAGTGGCCCCAACCAAACGCGAGAACATCGTTCTAAATGGTCGGACCATCTTAGGAGGGACATCCTTACCTGTTGGCTGAGAAGCTCATCGTCGCGATGAGGTTGCTCGCTGAGGTTACATGAACGTTGGGTCAATACGTACCCGGAATATGGTTATACAACGTCTCAGTATTTGAAAAATCAGGTACGATTTTTACGCCGTAAGGGAGATGAAGCTCTTCATCAGCAAGAACAAGAGCAACATCCTCCAGCGAACATACCACCTGCTCCAGCAAAGTCAACTTTGCAGATAGCCGATAATGCCAACATGCGAACTACGTTATCAAATAGAAGGACGCACGGTACTGATCCCTAAGACCAGAGATTTATCAAGTCAAAGAACTACAGGTCCCCAGCTTGTTTAAGCACCAGCTACAAGCTATTCACTGGCTTTCTCAAAGAGAGGATATTAACATCAATAGAGCCGGTACGGAGCCCACCTGGGATACGGGTAGCCCAGGTGGAACTGCAGTTTATTGTGGAAAATGACCAGTGTAAGATCTACTGGAATTTCTCATTCATTCCCACTCAACGTATCAATGTTTTGAAGCCTGATATCGTCCTCCAAGATATGAAGACGAAGATCATTCACTTGATTGAATTCTCGGCAGCAGCCGATGGTAATATCACGGCAAAGGAGGAAGAAAACGGACTAAATATCAAGCCCTTCTTTTCGAGCTGAACAGTCTGTACCAAAGCTACAAAGTCCATATTGTAGTTCTCATAACCGGCTGCCTTGGAGGCAAGAAAGCTTCATTTCTCAGCCAACTTAACAAGATTCCGTCTTACCAGCATCAGACTCAGCCCATCGCGAACTGGATGCAAAACGCCGTTCTTCTGGGATCACTCAATCTGATCCGTTAACACTGTTCCTCATAGCATTCTACAAGGATTGGTAGCTCTAAAAAAGTATCCAGAGGTGAAAGCTTCATCTCTAACCGTCACATCCGCCACGTAAGGTCATCCGCCGCTAGTGACCGAACTCCAAGGAACAGTGTTGCACGATGTCATCTCGCTCAAATTTCGCACCTTTGCTTACATTCTAGAAAGGAAGGAGCAGGAGTGGATGACGTACACATTCCGGTTGCGTCGGGAATGATTGCTATAAAGAACCATGATCGTAGCTTCCGGAGATTACAACTTCTCATAATAATAATTAGTGTCGCAAGTGAAGAATGTTAAAAGTGATATTTTTTGTGAAAGAGAGTTTGCAATTATTCGAACCATTTATATCGCCTGCTCCTACTTATTGAAAAAGCCTGCATAGTAAACTACATGGGCACCTATCTAGGAACCCGCATAGAAACCCATTCGGGAACATTCATGAATTCCTCTCAAATTACGATCTAAGATAGGAATATATGATGAGAGTCTAAATCGGTTCTTAGTATGGGTTTTTCTGTAGGTTCCTATATGGTTGCGTTTGCAATTATTATTTAAGGAGTGCGCAGTAAGTTTCTATAAAAGCTGCGGCTGCGCAGTTTTCTTTCAGGATTTTTGAGATTGCCGACTGTTCAACGAAAACTTCTAAAACATATTTCACTAAAAAAATAAGTTATAATCCCATTTGAGATTTCATGTAGGATCAATTCATAGGTTTCCATAACGGGTACTCATATATAAGAACCCATGTGGTGACCCACAAAATATTTCTTATCCTATTTTGTTTTATCAATTGAATCGACCTTAAAAATATCTATCAATAACACTGAAACAACCTAGGGTATGAAGTTTTGCAGGTAATTGTCCAAGCAGGGTAATTGTCAGCTGATTACTCCCAACTGAGATTAAAGTTCACTGGTTAGAAGCCTGTCGCGTGCTGCCTCTAGCGGACTCCACCGAAGATATCTGGGCGACTCACCACGGTGAGTTTACTCCAGTCGCAGTTACCCTGCTGGCGGTTACCCAACTTCGCACATTACCTGCAACATTTCTAACTATCAGTTTTTCTGTGAACTTAACTGAAAATAAGTCGTTTAAAAAAAAGATTATTGTTTTAAAAAATAGGGTATAAGTTCTGAAACAAGAAAATATGGAATACAAAACTACATAGTGTAAGATGTACAAAGAAACTAGAATTTTCTCCACCTTTCCTATGAAAAGGTGCAGGTAAATGATGATGTATTGTTTGAATAATTGCAAACTGTCTTTCATGATAAATATCACACATAACATTCACACCTATTTCCAGATTTACCGGAAAAAAAAACTTTTTGAGCAAATTAAAATTGTTTAAATAAATAATTGCCAAATATTGTTAAAAATATATATTATTCTGAACATTCGTTAATTGTGTCAATACTTTCAGAAAATAATAACTTTTCACGATTTACAGTTTAAACAATTGGAAATTAGTTAAAAAATACTTGGAAACTTGTGTCTTCTGAAATAACAATCATTATTTTTGAGAAGATTAGAAAAATGCAGTCCTTAGAATGAATTTGACATAAAACTGCTATTTTGAATTTTTTTGGGGTATTTCCGGGCACAATATAAGGAAGTTCGTGGCGTCAAAGATAAAGATGTTTGGGTGGGAAATATTCCTTTAACATTCCTTGAGAGGTGACTAAGCTTCAATTTACAAAAAGTTAATAACAAGTACTTCTCTTTTCCATTCTTTCGAGAAACGAGCTTTTACCATTTAAAACCCCATTATAATTTCAAAAGTCTAAGGGCGCGGGCTAATATTGAACCATTTGAAAGAAAAAAATATACAATTTATTTTTCTGGAAAACGGACAAATCGAGGAGCATGAATCACCTAAAATCGAAAGTCGGGCGTATCTAAATTAAAAAAAAAACACACAATTTTGTTCTTTCCTTTTCCATGGGGCCTGAAGCGTTTCTAGTGGGTACCAAAATGACATCCTAAAAATTTGAGCGAAAAATACGAATTCTCTAACTTCGCAGAACGTGGTAAAAGGTTAAAATCGGAAAAATATATATTTTCTCCTATATTTTCAAGCGAATAATCTCTTTTATCCGTGTGAACGGTAAAAATTGTAAACTATACCCGACAATTTTGACCCCCCCCCCCTTTCGACTTTACCTGTACTTTTTTGCCATTATTTATCACTAAGCACCCCCCCCCTCACTCAAACGCCACGTAATTTATAGATTGCCCCTAAGTTCCTACGCAGTATATACCATATCGAAAATTACACAGGCCCACAAAAAAAAGTAGGCGCTGAACACAAATCTGACATCAGTTTTTCCCCACTACGTCACGATTTTCTTCTAGATGCGGAAAATTCCCTAGTAAATCAACTTTCCTGGGTATAAATTACCCTTGGTATTAAAATCATCTGGAAACAGATCTGTCATCATATTGTTACGTATTTTGGGACGCTGAACACGAATCTGACATCAGTTTTTCCCCATCGCGTCAGGATTGTCCCCTATATGCGGAAAATTCCCTAGTGAATCAACTTTTCTTGGTATAAATTACCCTTAGTATTAAAATCATCTGAAAACAGATCAGGCATGATATTTTCACGTATTTTGGGACGCTGAACACGAATCTGAAATAATTTTTTCCCCAGCACGTCAGTATTTTCCCCTATATGCGGAAAATTCCCTAGTAAATCGACTTTTCTTGGTATAAATTACCCTTGGTATTAAAATCATCTGGAAACAGATGAGTCATGATATGTTTACGTATTTTGGAATGTTGAACACGAATCTGACATCAGTTTTTCCCCAGCACGTCAGGATTTTCCCCTATATGCGGAAAATTCCCTAGTAAATCAACTTTTCTGGGTATGAATTACCCTTGGTATTAAAATCATCTGGAAACAGATCAGGCATGATATTTTTACGTATTTTTGGACGCTGAACACGA